>PVJI01015113.1:0-42075 GCA_004026765.1 Micronycteris hirsuta | reverse complement strand
AGAAACTATGGTACATTTACACAATGGAATTCTACGCAGCAGAGAGGAAGAAGGAGCTTATACCTTTTGCAACAGCATGGATGGAACTGGAGAGCATTATGGTAAGTGAAATAAGCCAGGCAGTGAGGGACAAATACCTTATGATCTCACCTTTAACCGGATCATAACCAACAAAAGCAGAAAGCAAGCAAAACATAACTAGAGACACTGAAATTAAGAACAGTCTAACAATAGACAGGGGAGAGGGGGGAGGGGACAATGGGGAGAAGAATTTTCAGGAATCACTGTAGAGGACACATGGACAGAACTAAGTGGGAGGAGGGAGGTTGGGGGGGTGGGAAGGGTGGGGAAGGGAGGGGGAGGGGAGAGGCTGCAAATAACTGTAATTAAACCAAAAAATTAATTTAAAAAAAGAAAGAAAAAAAATGATATCTTTGCTGGGTAGTGCAAACTTGGCTGTAGGTCCATGCTTTTCATGACTTTGATTATTTCTTGACAGTCCCTTCTAGCCTGACAAGATTATTTTGAAAAAAATCAGCTGATGGTCTTATGGAGACTCCCCTGCAGGTAACTAACTTCTTTTCTCTTGCTGCTTTTAAGATTCTTTCTTTACCTTTAACCTTTGTCGTTTTAATTATGTTGTGCCTTGGAGTGGGCTTCTTTTCATCCATCTTGTTTGGGACTCTCTGTGCTTCCTGGACTTGAATGTATATTTCCTTCATCAAATTAGGGAAGTTTTCTTTTTTTCAAATAGATCCAATTTCTTGCTCTCTCTTTTCTCCTTCTGGCACCCCTATAATATTAATATTGGAATGCTTGAAATTGTCCCAGAAGCTGCTTACATAATCTTTGTTGGTTTTTTGGATTCTTTTTACTCCTTGTGGTTCTGATTGGTCATTTTCTACTTTCTTGTATTCCAGATCATTTATTTGATTTTCAGCTTCCTCCACTCTACCAGGATTTCCCTGTAAATTGTGCTTTATTTCAACTAGTGTATATTTCATTTCTGATCTTTTTTATGCTGTTGAGGTCCTCCTAAAGTTCTTTGAGCATCCTTATAACCAGTGTTTTGAACTCTGCATCCGATAGATAGCTTATCTCCATTTTGGTTAGGTCTTTTTCTGGAGTTTTGATCTGTTCTTTCATTTGGGCTGCATTTCTTTGTCTCTTCATTTTGGAAGCCTCCATGTATTTGTTTCTATGTATTAGGTAGAGCTGCTATGACTTCTTGACTTGGTAGCATGGCCTAATGTAATAGGTGTCCTGTGAGTTCCAGTGACACAGCCTCTCCTATCACCCAAGCTGTGTACTCAAGTTTCACCATTCATGTGGGCTGAGTATACCCTCCTCTTGTAACTGAGTCTTGATTACTGTTGGCAGGTCAATCAGAGGGATTTTCCCAGGCCATTCAGCTGAAAAGATTAGATGTCACCACTGGCCACCAACCTCCACATTCCATGGATATTCAGCTGTGCTGGGGCAGGAAGGTGCTCTGAAGTGATCTGTAGCTGTCTACTGAGAATGCAGGCTCTGGAGTTTCCTAGAAGGTACAGGCCAAGGACAGCCCCTACCTGCATTTTCCCCAGGGCCTCCTTGTCTGCAGTATAAAGCAATCTGAGATGGTTGTTACCTATACTTGGCTTGGAGATTCCTAGATGAAGCCAAGCTGTTAATCTAGGCTGGCTCTTACTAGTGTGGGGCCTGGGGCCACTTAACAAGTTGTATGGGGGCTTGGGGATCACTGATGCTGGCTGTTGCTTATCTGAGAAGATTTAGGAAGTTGTGAAGCATGAGTCAAGACTAAACTATTCACATGGAAAAGCAACTTGGGTGGGGCAAAGAGTGTTAACCAGGTTGATGGAGCCTCAGATATGTCACCTGCTCTGTGGTGGGACTGTTCAGAAAAGGGACAGTGGCTTCTGCCCTCCTTTTTGTCTAAGAGAAAGCTGTCCTCCAGCTCTTGCCTTGATGCCAGACACTTCAGTTTCTCCCAGTATGCCACCAGTGCCTTTCAAGTTGCTACCCCAGTGTTGCAGTTTAGAAGGAGTGAATCTCAGTAAGTCTGTATGTGGGTTTTAGAGGTTTGTTCCACTGACTCAATCCCCACTGGTTTTTTCATCCAGAAGCTATCAGAACTTGTCTTCTGACACTGGAAAACTGGTGTGGGGCTGGGACTCCTCCCTCCTAAGATATCACTTCCAATTTTTTATCCACCAAACATTGTGTGACCACCATATTCACATCTTTGCTCATCCTATCAGTCTGAATGGATGTGGTTTCTTTAATTTAGTTGTCAGACTTCCATTCAACTCGATTTCTGATGGTTCTGAGTTGTGGTTGTCCTTCTGTATTTCAGTTGTAATTTTTTATGTGGTTGTATGAGGAGGTGAGCCCTGTTTACTTATGCTACCATCTTTACTGGAAGTTTCACATAATTGTGTTTTATATATTAAGATATAATTTTCACTAGCATTGCTTTTGATTACAAAGTTGGATATTAAGAAAAGACTAAATATAAATATGTTTTAATGATTTATGAGTATTTTTTACTAAAATTGCTTGATCTTAATACATAGAAGCTTTATGTAGGGTTATATGTATATTTCCCTATTCAATGTGCCATTTTTGAATTGTTTAATATCATGCAAAAAGCATATAAAACTACTAAAAGACAAGGGATAATAAAAGAATTATAAATATAGCAGTGAGGAAGTTTGGTTTTACTGCTCTTCCAGGTGTACTCAGAAAAATCTTGCAATGAGGTATTTTTGTAAGTTGTAATACTGATCTTGATCTTTCACCCATATCTTTGTCCAATTTAGATCAGAAGTAAACACTAATTTGTAAGGCTTATAAGTTAGTTCATATTGTGTCATATAGTGTTAAAATGGTATTACATACTTCTTTGAATTATGGTATAAATCATACCATGGTTTGAATCATGATATGAAGAATAGAATTGAGTGTTATCTGGTCAAGCTAAATAAGAGAGCAATTTGGTCACTTATAGAGAAAAAAATTTGCCTCTGACCTATGCCAGAAAGCTCAAGTCTGTGTGTATAAATAACATAGAGAAACACAGCAAAGATATACCAGAAATCATAGAGTAGTCATTTGTACCCTTGTTTGTAATTGTGAAATATTCTCAGCATCTAAATATCCATTAATAGAAGTATAAATATATAGATAAATAAAAAATACATTTGCTCAATAAAATATTATGTAGCAGATAAAATGCATGAAGTTGTGTTGCATGTTATAAATTGAAAAATATTAATTTTTCAGCTTCTTGAGATACAATTGACATATAACATTGAGTAAGTTTAAGATGTACGATGTGATGATTTAATGCATGTGTATGTTGAATAATGATTGCAGGGATGTTAACATATCCATTACCTCATATAATTACAAATTTTGTGGTGGGAACATTTACAATCTACTATGTTAGCAACTTTCAAATATACAATACAGTGTTGTTATTTGTAGTTGCCATACTCTAAATTAGATCCCTGGAATTTATTCATTTTATAACTGAAAGTATGTACTCTTAGACCAACATCTACCAGACCCTGGCTACCTTTCTGTTTCTATGAGATCAGGTTTGTTAGAGTGCACATAAAATTGAGATCATACAGTATTTATCTTTCTCTGATGTATTTCATTGAGCATAATGCCTTCAAGTTTTATCCATGTTGTTGCAAATTGTCAAGATTTCCTTCTTTTGGGGGGTTGAATTATATGCACACACACATATGTACATACACACATATATACATAACATTTTATTTTTCCACTTATCCATTGATGGACACAGGTTGTTTTTATGTCTTGCTTTTGTGGATAATGCTGGATATACATGGAAAAGCAATTATCTCTTTGGTATGTATTTCCTTCAGATATAGACCTGGAAGTGGAATTGCTAATCACATGGTGATTCTATTTTTAATTTTTTGAGGAACCTTCATACTATTTTCCATAGTAACTATAGTAATTTCCATTATTACCAGCATAAAGGGTTTTTTATTTTCTATAGTTGCACCTACACTTATCTCATTTTTTAAAAATAACCATTTAGAATGTGAGGTGATATTTTATGGTGATTTTAATTGGCATTTCCCTAATGATTAGTGATGTTGAGCACCTTTGTATGTACTAGTTGGCCATTTGTATGTCTTTGGGAAAAAAAGTTTATTTAGATCCTTTGCCCATTTTTTTAAATCAAATTATTTTTCTTTTTCGTTGTTGATTTGTACAAATTTCTTATATATTTTGGACATTAGTCCTTCATCAAATATATGATTTTCAAATATATTCTCCATTCTGTAGTTGCTTTTTCATTTTGTTAACTGTTTATTTTGCAGTGCATAAACTTTTTAGTTTAATGTTGCCCCACTTGTTGATTTTTGCTTTTGTTCCTTGTGCTTTTGATATCGTATTAAAAAGAAAAATCTTAGTTAGATAAAGCAGAATTTGTGCTACGTATATTAACCTAGACAAAATGTAATAATATAAAGTCTGAAGAATGCTATGTAAAATATGACATCATGCACATTTTGATAACGTACTTATGTGATTTATCTTAGAATCATTGAGTGTAAATGTATTAAAATATGCATAGGAATGATAAACACAAAATCTGGGCAAGTGGTTACCTTTAGGGAAGAATGGGAGAGAATTTGATTGGGAAAGTATACACAAGATGCTTAAAATATATCTATAAGTTATACAGACAAAAAAGATAAGTGATACAAATATAACAATATTTTGAAACAATAAAACAGGTAAGGGCTATATAAGTTTTTATTATGTTCTTATTTCATTTATTATTAATAATATTATAAATTTTATGACATTTGATTTTTAACAAAGCCTAAGAGAATTATTTTGGTATCAGAGGAACCGGTTCTAGTTCACAGTTACCCATAATAATGTTTTCTAGTATAGAAGAAGAGTAGTAATACAAGGATTCATGAGGATTAAATGTTTGATATGTATCAGTGCTCTTTATGAACTGGAAAGTATGGGCTTAAAATGTTATGTATGTAGATATTTAGGTAAGGATAGATTTTATACATAGGTGTTTTTCTAAAATTTCACATAGTGATAGAGACACCTTTGTTGTCACAGGGATGTCTTGATAGTACCAAATACAATGTTGTGCAATCTTTGACTAACTTATGATAAACGCAATACATAACTACAAGTAAGCAATACTTATATTGCAGAAGAATTGTATTTGTCAAGCTCTGTAACAAGTTACTTAACAAATAAGTGCTCCAATTTAAAATATAAGAAAAAATGGGTTTTAGTTAGCTGTAAGTTCTACAGGAGTTCTATAACTGTGGGAGAGATTCCCATAATATTATAATTAATTATGGGCATGCTATGTGATTTGGGGACCTGGATTCTCATCACCAGTCTACAATACATAGCTATCAGGCTTTGTATAAATTGTGTGACTCTCGCTCTCTGTATATTAGTCTGTAAAATGAGATTTGGAGGAGTTAAGAATTGAATTGGATTTTCTTTCAATTGTCTCTAAAATATTTTTTATTCTAAAATTTTGATTCCATGAAAAGTATAGTGTCCAGATTACAAGAACGGACAGAATGCTGTGCACTTTAATGTTCACATTCTATCTCAAACATCATATTTATTTATAAATGCCACAGCTTGTTAAGAAATATTGAAAACTGAAATTGCTTTAAGAAACAATTAAGAGGATCTGAAACTATAAAATTCAGTCACGTAAATCTAATTCAATACTACAGTACTTTTCCATGTGTGTTCCTTGTCCTTCTCTCTGTCTTCCAATGTTCCTTGTTTTAGTATCATTCTCCTTTCCCTCCTATTCGCCCAGCCATTCACACCTACCTTGCTATCTCTTGAGTGTGAACCTTGACATCGCTGGTAGTCAATACATGTTTCATTAGCTTCCACTACTGGATAGGGGCTGGAGAGGATAAACGAGGAGTTAAAAGTAGATCATTGTGGTCTTTATGGTAGTGTAAAAACAGTTTGTAATATTTGACAACCAGATTTTTCACATTAAAAATTTCAATACCCCACCCATATATCTCCTGTATTTCATTACTCCAGGAGAACATTTCTTTGAGACATAGTTCAAAAGGCCCTCTGATCCTAGCTTGAGAAGGCACCAGACTCCAGGAAAGAGACAGGAAGTGAAAGCTAGGAGAGAAGAACATGTTTGCCATGCTGACTCGCTACTATAACCTTTCAAGTCCTCTCAAAAGTAGGTGCTATTCCCTTTCCATGACCTTGAATTATAAAGACAACTTGGGTATCTAAATCCATATCACTCCACTCATAGTAACTGCCTCCTCACCTACATGAGACCTTTTTATTAAAATTAACCTAATGTTAGGAGATATCTCATGCCTTCTGAGAATTGATTTTTTTCCCTTCTTATGAATTATTCCTTCTTTTTCAATCCTCATCACTACTCGTGATTTTTTAGCAGGGTTTAATTAAGTTAAAACTTATTGGTTTATGAGTAATCTTCACTTTCATCTGCCTCACTGTTATCTGGTTAAAGTCTGCCTTCTTATCCTTCTGGCTTTATCTCACCTTTCTCTAACCAATCCTGACTTGGGACTTACAGTATTTTTTGGACTATAAGATGCACCACCTTTTCCCCCCAAATTTGGGAGGAAAATGTGGGTGTGTCTTATAGTCTGAATGTAGTTTACCTGGCTGTTTACATTTACATTGGTGAAATATTATGTTAGTTATGTTATTAAATATTTTACCACAATTTTTGCTTCAAAAAATTTTTTCCCTATTTTCCTCCTATAAAAACTAGGTGCGTCTTACGGTCCGGTGCATCTTATAGTCTGAAAAATGTGGTAGTTTCTTGGGCCTTAACAGGTTCCCCCCAAACCATGATGGGCTATTCTCTTAACTCTGATTGTAATTCATAAGTTGATAGGCACCTACTGATTCACTACAGAATACTAGATCATTTTCAGTGGTCAACTATATCACGGACAGCAAAATACTACAATATTTGGTAGAAATATCTAATTTTCATTCTTTAGTTTTGGGTATCACAATTGAGGTGAGTAGGTTTTTTTTTTCCTATACTTTGTTATTTAAGATGATAATATTAGCTGATATTTATTAAGTGTTTATTATGTGACAGACACCGATTTCAATGCCTTGCATGTATTAACTCATTTAGTGAACAACAACTTGATAAGGCAGGAATATTATTCTTCTTTTTGCAGATGAGCAAAGTGTTTCAGGAAGAGGTTAAATAAATTATTAACAGTCACATTGTTGAGACCCAAGATGGTGGAGGAGTAAGTGGAGGCTACACTAACCTCCTCCCTGGGACAAATCTGGAATTGCAACTAAATTGTGGAAAATTAATCCTGAATAACCAACTGAACACTAGCTGGAGAGAAGCCTTATAACCATGGACACACAGAAGAAACCACTTCACCACAATAAGAATGGTAGGAAGAGTGTGGAGGAAGCATGAGAGGACTAGCTGGGCTCCCATGGGTAGCAGCTGAAGTTCTAGAGGGGTATTTCAGTGGCTTGTGGATAACTCCTGAGAAGTGTGGGGTCTAAATCCCAAGCTGGGATTCCCATCCTACAGCACCAGAGCCATAAAGGAATCCAGATAATATCCAGCTGTGAAAATTAGCAGGGTTTCTTTCTACCAGGAAAAGATGACTAGAGACTGAGAGAGCCTCTTAAAGGGCCAATCTGAAATTTTGTTTCCAGCCACTTACCCTGCACTTGGGCAGGAAGAGGGCAGAGTGGACTAGAGATGCTTGAGAAGACTCCAGGGTTGGTGGTTCTGGGGAGAGAACTGAAGGAACAGACTCCAGGATCCCTGCGTTGAGTTATTCCCCATACTACAGAGGCCATCATTCTCAGGCAGAACACTCCTCTTCTAATGGCATCAGCCTGAGGGGAAACAATAGCCCTGCCTGCAAGAATTACTCTGTCCCACCCTGTGGTGCTTAAACAAGCTGCTGATTACAGCTTGAGACTATTGATTTAACAAATAAGATGGATCTCTGAGAGCTCTAGGAGACTTCAGCTGACCCTCCCCAGGGACTGGTGGCACTAGTGATAATAAAAGCCAGCCATATTGCCCAGCCTGGTTCTTTCTGCACACAAACAGGCCCAGCAGAGGGAGTCACATGATGTAGATCAATGATAGCTCCAAACTGGTTGACCAGGGCCAGTCACAAGCAGCATCTGACAAAGGTCTATATGAGAGTCTTTGATATCTATCTGATATATAGAAAGAAACACAAAGAAGCAGCCAAAATGGGAAGAAAAAGAAACATACCCCAAATGAAAGAATAAGAGAAAAGCAGTGCTACAAGGAAGCACTATTTAGACTGGCATTTGATTGCTCAATAGAAACATTTCAGGCCAGAAGGGTGTGGCATGAAATATTCAAGGTGATGACAGAAAGGACCTACAATCAAGGCTACTTTACCCAGCAAGGTTATCATTTAAAAACAAAGGAGAAATAAGGAGCATCTCAGACAAGAAAAAGCTAACAGAGTTCATTACCACCAAATCTGTACGGGGAAAAAAAAAAGTTAAAGATTGTTTGAAGAAGAAGAAGAAAAAGACAAAGAAGGGGGAAAAAAAACAAACAAACAGAGGAAAACAGCCTTACAATAAGATGGCATTACATACGTATCCATCAATAATCACCTTAAATGCAAATGGCTCAAATTCTCCAACCAAAACACATAGAGTAGCTGAATGGATAAGAAAAAAGGACCCACATATATGCTGCCTCCAAGAGACCCATCTCAGATCTAAAGGTACACAAGACTAAAAGTAAAAGGTTGATAAGAGATATTTCATGCAAATGGTAAAGAAAATGAAAGCTGGGATAGCAGTAGTTATATCTGACAAAATGGACTTTAAAACAAAGGCTGTAGTAGGAGACAAAAAAAGGATGCTACATAATGATAAAGGGAACAATTCAACAAGATGATACAACCCTAGTAACCATTTACGCACCCAATAGAGGAGCACCTATATATGTGAAGCATCCATGAAGCAAATCTTCGTGGACTTAAAGGGAGAGATCAACAGAAATACAGCTATAGTTGGGGATTTTAACATACCATTGATTTCAAGGATAGTACTTCCAGGCAGAAAATAAGCAAGGAGACAGTGGCCTTAAACAACACACTGGATCAAATGGATTTAATTTAAATCTTCAGAGCATTTCACTCCAAAGTAGCATAATAAACATACATTTCAAGTGCACATGGAACATTTTCTAGGATAGACGATGTTAGGACACAAAGCAAGTCTCAATTTAAGAAGATTGAAATCATTTCAAGCATCTACTCTGACCACAATGCCATGAAACTAGAAATCAATCACAAGAAGAACACTGAAAAACATGCAGAGTCATGGAAACTAAATAACATGCTATTAAAAATTAATGGGTCAACAACAAAATCAAGGAAGAAATCAACATATACTTTGAAATAAATGCAAAAGAAGAAACAACAATCTAAATGTGTGGGATACTGCAAAAGCAATACTAAGAGGAAAATTCATAGCATTACAGATTTATCTTGAAAAACAAGAAAAAGCTCAAATAAACAATCTAACTTCACACTTAAAGGAAACTGAAAAAGAACAACAAAGCCCAAAGTGAACAGAAGGAAGGAAATAATGAAGATCAGAGCAGAAATGAATGAAATAGAGACTAAAAAGTGATACAAAAGATCAATGAATCCAAGAGCTGGTTCTTTGAAAAGATAAATGAAACTGACAAACATTTAACCAGATTCCTTAAGGAAAAAAGAGAAAGGGGTCAAATAAATAAAATCAGAAATGAAAAAGGATAAGTAACAACTGACACCAAAGAAATACAAAGGATTGTAAGAAAATATTATGAACAATTATATACCCCCAAAAACTGGACAACCTGGACACAATGAATAAATTCCCAGAGACATGGAATCTTCCAAAGATAAATCAGGAAGATTCAGAGAATCTGAATAAACTGATTACACCTAATGAAATTGGAGCAGCAATAAAAAAATTCCAATCAAATGCCCAGGACCAGATGGTGTCACAGATGAATTTTACCAAATATTCCAAGATCTAACACCCCTCCTTCTCAAATATTTCACAAAATTCAAGAGGAGGGAAGTCTCCCAAACTCATTTTTCAAGATAGGCATTGTCCTAATTCCAAAACCAGGTAAATACACTACAAAGAAAGAAAATTATAGGCCAATATCCCAGGTGAACATAAATGCTACAATCCTCAACAAATATTAGAAACCCAAATACATCAGTGCATCAAAGTGATCATACACCATGATCAAGTGGGATTTATTCTGGGAATGCATGGTTGGTACAACATTCATAAATCAATAAATGTGATTCACCACAAACAAAATGAAGGATAAAAACCACATGATCGTATCAATAGATGCAGAAAAAGCTTTTGATAAAATCCAGTACCCATTTATGATAAATATTCATAGCAAAGAGGGAGCACAGGGAACATCCCTAAACATAATAAAGGTCGCATATGGCAAACCCACTGCCAGCATCATACTCAATGGGCAAAAACTACAAGTGTTCCCCTTAAGATCAGAGACAAGACAGGGATACTTGCTTTCACGTCTCTTACTCAATATAGTACTGGAACTCCTAGCCACAACAATCAGATAAGAAGAAGAAACAAAAGGCATCCAAATTGAAAAAGAAGAAGTAAAACTGTCTTTATTTGCAGATGACATGACATTGCACATAGAAAACCCCAAAGATTTCACCAAGAAACTACTTGAACTGATAAATGAATTCACCAAAGTATCAGGATACAAAATTAATATCAGAAATCAGTTGCATTTGTACATGCCAATAACAAAATAACAGAAAGGGAAATTAAGAACACCATTCCATTCACAATTTTTTCAAAAAGAATAAAATACCTAGGAATAAACCTAACCAAGGATATAAAAGGCCTGCATTTGGAAAATTATTAGACACTGAAGAAAGACATTGAAGAAGATATATATAAGTGAAAGTACAAATCATGTTCATGGATAGGATGAATTAATACCATTAAAATGTCTATATTACCCAAAGCAATCTATATATTCAATTCAATTCTTATCAAGATTCCAATGACATGTTCAACAGAACTAGAACAAATATTTCAAAAATGTATGTGGAACCATGAAAGGCCCCACATAGCAACAGTGATCCTGAGAAAGAAGAACAAAGTTGGGGGAATCATGCTACCTAATAGAAACTATACTACAAAGCCATAGGAATACAAACAGCCTGGTGCTGGCATAAAAGCAGACACATAGATTAATGGAACAGAATAGAGAGCCCAGAAATAAACCCACACCTTTATAGTCAATTAATTTTTCACAGAAGAAGCAAGCACGTACTATGGGCTAAAGATAGTTTATTCAATGAATGGTGTTTGGAAAATTAGACAGATATATGCAGAAAAATGAAAGTAGACCACCTTCTTACACCACATACAAGAGTAAATTCAAAATGAGTCAAAAACTTAATTAGACAGAAAACCAAAAAATCCTAGAAGAAACACAAGCAGCAAAATCTTGGATATTGTTCATAGAAATCTTTTTATTGGATATATCTCGTTAAGCAAGTGAAACAAAAGAAAAAAATAAACAAATGAGATTACATCAAGCTAAAAAGTTTTTGCTCAGCAAAGGAAAACATCAACAAAATAATAAGACAAATCATAGAATGGGAGAACATATTCACCAATATATCCAATAAGGGATTAATATCCAAAATTTATAAAGAACTTACGAAATCAACACCAAAAAAGCAAACAACCCAATTAAAAAATGGGCAAAGGGCCTAAATAGACATTTCTCCAAAGATGACATACAGATGGCCAATAGATATATGAAAAAATGCTCAACGTCAATAAACAGCAGAGAAATTCAAATTAAAACCACAATGAGATATCACCTCATACCTGTCACAGTGGCTAGCATCAATGGCTAGCCACAGTGGCTAGCAACAAACAACAAGTGCTGGTGAGGATGTAGAGAAAGGGGAACCCTTTTGCACTGTTGGTGGGCATGCAGACTGGCTCAGCCAATGGAAAACAGGATGTAGATACCACAAAAACTTAAAATGGATCTGCCCTTTGACCCAGTTATACCACTTTTGGGAATATATACAAAAGAACACAAAACACTAGTTAGAAAGAGCATAAGCACCCATACATTCATTGCAGTGTTATTTATGATCGCCAAGATATGGAAGCAGCCCAAGTGCCCATCAGTAGATGAGTGCATTAAACGAATGTGGGACATTTACACAATGAAATACAACTCAGCTGGAAAAAAAAAAGAAAGAAAGACAGAAAATTTTACTCTTTGAGACAGTATGGATGGAGCTGGAGAACATTATGCTAAGTGAAATAAGCCAGTCAGAGGAAGACAAATACCATATGCTTTCACTCCTATGTGGAATCTAATGAACAAACTGAACTAACAAGCAAAACAGAGACAGACTCATAGATAGAGAGCAGGATGACACTCAGAGAGAAGGAGAGATTAGCGGGTGGAGGGATTAAACAAAAAAGAAAAAAGTACTCCTGGACATGGACAACATTGTGGTGATTGCTGGGGGAGGGTTTAAAGGGACTAAATAGTAATGGAAACAAATACAATAAAAAGTCATATTATTGATTCAATCTCAGATAAACTGGCTTCACTTACATTCTTAACCACTACTTTATAATGACATAGTGACTAATAGATGAGCCATTTTAGATTATTCTTCAGTTAAGGGTCATATTAAATGAAACTCTCTTCTTCCTCTCCCTCACCTCACAAAAGATGAATATATGGATTGTGGGTATTTCCACTTAAAAATACAGAAATAAAGAATGAATCCTTATTGAATAATATTATTCCCAGTTAATGTGATATGCAGTGTCTAAGAAACCCACATTTTGGCTCCATTGTCTTTCTCTCCAAACAGAATTTCCAGCATGTCTAAGAGTTTCCTCTTACATATTTTGAGCTGGTACTTCATCTAATTCTATTTCTCTACACCATACTGCTGAGAGTTTGGATGCCACCATGAGGTGTCATTTGGCTAACTGCTGCAGTATAATTTGATTCAGGTGCAACTGGCTCTTGATATCATTCAATAATCTATATGATTTAAAAAATTAAGGTCAATTAAAGGTGAACAACAATAAACTAATTAAAAATAAATAAATAAATAAATAAATAAATAAATAAGGCCAAAATCACGTGCTAGGCCTCAATCATATAAAAAAATAGCAGTAGTATATTAGCTAGGGTATTTTAGTAGCTTCAAAAAGGATCAATATAAGAGTAGATTATATAAGATAAAATATTTATTACTTTCTCATTGAGACATTTGACCCAGCATGTTGTCCAGTGAAGTATGATGGCTCCATAAGATGATTTATTTTACTTTTCTGTCACCCTCTTATGTCCTACCTGCTCCATGATCAAGGCAGTGGAATGGATGAAAGAGAAATTGGAGGGCAAGATGTTTCTTCAATAGGCACAGCTAAGAAGTAATATAGGTTTATTTTTCCTCACATGTCATTGGGCAGAACTTAGTCACATGGCCATACTAGCAGCAAAATGTGATCTCAATTTAGACAGTGGTGTGACCTGCTAAAATTTTATTTTATTTCTATTTCAAAGTGTTATATAACTAACAGTATGGAATGACTATTGAGGGTCTTATTAGCATTCTCAGCCATTATCTGCCACATGAATGTACTCCATTGATTAATCAAGCACATTCAGCATCCAAAAGAAGTTTACATCCATCCTTTATTCCAGATTCAAGTGGCAAAAGCCAAACAGACTCCATAAAGTTGTGGAGGTTCACAGTAGAATTTCCGCTCCATTTACTTTAGCCCTGTAGCACATCCATGAAGGGTGGTGTAGTTAATCCTGGACTATCAAGGCAATCCATAGTCTACTCTATAGGGCTTTGCACTTGTTCTATTCTTTTGGCTCTTTCCCTCCCTCATAACACCTTGAACCTATTGAATACTTTCGCTATCTGCTACCCAATGTTCCACCTCTCTTTCTATCTTGTTCACAGCACAACAACGCTCTTCTGTGCTCTGCTACTGAATAATAAATGCGGTGCTAACATTACTTAAGAGGATGGAGAAAAAGGCACTCATGATAATTTGGCCTTGGTATACTATCTAAAAGACAAAAATCGTTTCACTGAATAAACTGTCCTTCTATTACCTTGTTTAGATGAACTTTTTTATGCTAAAATATTTCATCTTTCTCATAATTTTATTTCTATTACATTAGCCACTAGGAGAGCTAATATCCAGGATGTGAGTGGGAGGATTATAATCTCAGGTCTTTAACTAATGTGATGGCCTTAAGACATTTGATTTGTTCTCAATTTTACTAATAAGCCTTCAGCTCAGCATTAAATTGCACAAGACCCATCTTACACCTAGTAGTATTTTTATTTTTGCCTTTTAAAAAATAGTTGTCACTTTCTCATGAATCTTTTTCTCTCATTCTAATTTTTTAACTTTCCTCTTTTTCTATTTCTTTTAAGGCACACTGTTGTATTTAATCACTCACCTAGTTTAGTCTTTATTTCAAAGGTAATTTTTTTCATTTATCTCTATTTCCGGAGTTCATTCACAGATTTCTGAACATTTGTAATTTGTTTTGTGATTTTCTTTTAAGTATTGTAACATTTTATTGATATCTTTTAGCTCATTTTCAGATAGAGATTTTAGTTTTCTCCTGTTTTGTTGTCTTAACTTTCTGTTGTGAGCTATTATTTGTCTCATTATTCTTTTCTGTATAATAATTTTGCATGGAACTTGATGTTGATTCTTTTATGTTGCTCATTTTTATATGAAATTAATTTTTTCAAGCTTCTAAAATGAGGTGGGGAAATGAAAGCTTTTCTAACATTGTAGACCTTGCTTTCTTATCATTTGTGAAATGTTCAGAAATAGGCTAACTTGATTTCTGGGATTTTCTATCTTTTCTTCATTTTTTTCCATCTGCACCAAGCATTGGTAAACTTTTTTCTGTAAAGGGCTACATAGTAAATATTTTAAAGGTGTTGTAGACCATACAGTCTCTGTCACAAATAAATACTCAACTCCGTGGACAATACTTAGACAAAGGAACATGGCTAGGTTCTAATACAACATTATTTACAAAAACAAGTGTCATGTTGGATTTTGTCCACCAGCCATTATTTGCCTATCTCTGGTAAAATTTTTTCAATAGAAATATAACAAAGCCACAAATATGAGGCATATATGTAATTTTAATTTTTTTAGTAGTCACATTGAAAAAAATGAAATCAACAACATATTTTATATAACCCAATATATCAAAAATGGGGCTATTGGTTATAGATCTAGACATTCCCTTTCCACATCTGTGTCTTGGTCCCTGCTTCTCCTCAATCATTATTCCATTCCCTTAAATTTCTGCCCTGCAGGGGACCCTGTACTTAAGTTGAGTCCTGATGGGTCACATTGAGAATTTACCTAAGTTGTCCTGACTCAGCCTCTAGATGCTCTTAGTGTTGGCCTCTGCATTTATCCATATTGGAAAAGGTAAAACCCCTCCCATTTCCAGCTGCTCTTCTCAACATGTTATCCAATGAAGACCTGATGGCTGTAGGGAGGCTTTCCTGTTCTCAGATACCCAGTTACTTCCTCGGTTTATGCAGCTATCTTAGTATCTGGTTGTAAATGGTTCATCTCCATTCACTTGTTTAGAATATTTAGGATATTTTTCCATCTAGTTTTGTTCATCTTTCTTTTCTTTTTTTTACTTATATTACTTTCTCCTAGCTTTATCATTATCCTTGATTCTATTCTTATCTCTTTATATATTACAACTTCTTTAAGTCTTGGTAAACAGAAATAAAAAGTAAATACTATAAACTCTCTCCCCTCATAGAGATTTTGTGAGGAGCATGGTAATTATGTCTAGGAAAGCACTGCAAACTTTGAACTGCTAGACAAATGAAAGAAAAGTAAAGCTATCATATTCTTAGAGAAAAACGCTGCCAGAAAAGTAGAATTAAGCAACTTAGGTACAGGACTTTGTGTACTTTAGATGCCTGTTTTCTTTTTTCCTAAAATTATGGATCTTTAACAAACATTGTTTAACTACAGAATAGGGCAAACTTTTTAACAATACAATTTTGAAGGTGGCACTTAAATCTCTCCCTCTCTACACACACATGTCGTTAATGAAAGACTAAAAATGACTTCTTTGTCAGTGGTGAAGTGAAGTAAATAGTCGTTGCAGTAAATTGGTATTCATGAAAATGAGAAAATTTGACATAGCATTCAAATATCTTCTTAATAATACTGATTCCTTACCTTGTTTTTGCAATAATAAAAGCTATACCCAATTATCTCAAAGGGTGACATGAAATTTTTGTAACAATAACTTAATTTTACTTCAGTTTCATTAAAATTAAATGTAATATAACCCTTCCTTTTTGTGCAAAGGTCAAAAAAATCAAATAAAAGAGTGGCACAACTCAAAAACTGTATTGATTGAAATTATTCAGTTCACTCAGTAATTGGTGAAATTTCCACTTCATTTCACTTATTGTAGTTCCTGCTTAGTTGTTTAGGGAAGAAAGAAAGGAAGTTAACCATATTTCAGTTTGGCCAGATTTTTATGGAAAGGATCTCATCAGCCATCCTGGAGGTTCAAGCCCTCTTATTTACATGGTAAGAATTTCAGAGAAATTAGCTTCTCCCACAGGAAGCCAAAGACATGTGACAAAACACGAATCAATATTCCACCTAAGCTTCAGCTAAGTCAGCCGGCAAGACATAGTTACAGTTCCCAAGACTTTCGAAGGCATAAGTTCACCTTAGGGGTTCATATCATCTTGTCTTGTCTAATAAGAGCTGACTTGGAAAATAGTATCTTGGTAAATTTCTAATATATATTGTTTTTATATTTATTTAAGAAAATAGAAGGAGTATTTTTCCTTTAGAAGATTTTATTTTTTAAAAATTGGAACTCCATTTTAAATTCTTTAAGAAAATCTTTATTTTATTCATTTTTGCAGTGCTCATAGAATCCAATTACAAATAATTGAAAGATTTGGGGTTTTTACTCCAATTCCACAGTTCTCAGAAACTTGATATATGTGGTTATACATTCAGGATATATCTGAAGCACAAAAATGTTAAAATTTAAAGTGTTTTTAATGTCAGAGAGCTCAGGGAGTAACAAGTAGTAAATATGTGTATCAGCAATGTGTGTGTTTTAAAGCATTTCAAAACATTTAATACCAGAGCTCAGATGATATATTAGTCATGTCTCTATTACAAAAAGTGATCATATCAGAAAGGCAGCACACACACTATGAAATTTGGTAGTTGCTATGGTAACTATATTTTTTTTCCTGAAAAGAAGAATAAATAGCTACACACATTCTTTGCAGTTTACTGAGCTGGTAATTTATATTACCTTTAAAGATAGTGTGCTTATTCACTTTTAAATTCAAATTACAATATACTATTTTAATTCTTTTGAGTCTAATGAAACAAAGTAAGTTACTTGCTTATTGCCTATTTGTTGTTATTGCTGTTGTTCTGGAGCAGTAGAGAAAACTATAATGTTTCCAAGTTACTTTCTGGTACTTGGGAACTAAGGAGATTGTTCATTTGCTTTTTTTTAACATTTTTATATGCAGCCCTAGCTGAGTGGCTAAGTTGGTTGGAGTGTCATCCTGTGCACCAAAATGTTACAGGTTTAGGTGTTGGGTTTGATTCTCAGTCAGGGAGTGTACAAGAAACAAACTATAGATGTTTCTGTCTCACATCAATAGTTCTCTCTCTCTCTTCCTCTCTTTCAAAAATCAATAAACATATCTCAGTTGAGTATTAAAAAGATTTTTTAATGCAATATGTTAGTCTACTCAAGAAAAAGCATTTGTATAACAAATGCTTTAATAGTTCTAATTCTGGGACAGACTATTTTCAAAGAAATTATAACTATTAATTTATTTAATCTTAATTCATAATCTTAATTCATTCTTTCCAGCATGCACCTCTCTGTAAGTCAATAGCAATAGCCAAACTTAATGAAGTAGAGAAAGAAAAATGAATTACTTTGATAACTTTTTTAGTAACTTCTCTATCTGATTGGAAATTAAGGTAGTCAATAACTAGTAGTAGAATATTAAGTTTGAATAAAACAGAACTATATTGAGTAAAATATATTTCATTTCCTTTGAAAAAATACATTTTTGTCCCTTTTCCCAAATGTGCCCATTATCTTCCACAGTACATATTAACTTTATTTTGAGATTTGATCTCTTTTTTTTTCTAAAGAACTTTTGTTTTCCCTCCACATAGCTCATTTATAAAAGCTTATATAAGGCATGAGTTATCTTTCTGGCAGTTGGTATTCTAAAGTCTAGAAATTATTTTTTAATTACCTTTACTTGTATTTAATTTTTTATTTTAAAAATCTTGAAAGTATAAAAAGTTGAAAAGGAAAAAAAAAACAAATCCTACCCTAATCTAAGGAAAAGTGTTGTGACCATTTTAATTTCATTTTAAATAAATGCACTTGGTTACATACAACTTATTTTTTTTCTTTTTGTTGAATTTATTGGGGTGACTCTGGTTAACAAAATTATACAGGTGTCAGGTTCACAACATGTCATCTGTGCACTCTATTGTGTCTCCACCTCCCCAAGTCAAGTCTCCTCCCATCACCATTTCTCCCTCCTATACCCTCCTCCACTTCCCCCCATCCCCAGCAACCACCATACTATACACTATACTGTGTATGCAACATATCTTGCTTTATTTAACGGCCATCATATTACTTAATTTATGTCTGCATAAATATGTTTAATGGCTATATGGTGAGTTCTTATTACTGTTGCTTATCCATTCCCTTGTGGTTGAAAATGTTAATATTTTCTAATTATCTGCCATTATATCTATTGTTTCTTTGATTGCCTTTACTCATAAGACTTGTTTATTTTTAAGCATAGATTCCCAGGAATATATTTCAGGATTCAGATATTCTGAATCCAAATACATAATTTTTAAGCTCATAAATTAGATTCTAGTGAATTAAAAATAGACAGAAGTGTTAGAGCTAAATTTCCAGCTGAAATCCTTCTTTAACATTTTTATTATATTTTTTCCTTTACCATTTATCAACCTTATACTTCCCTTTCCACTGCAATCACCAACAATTGTCCATGTCCATGAGTCTTTTCTCCTCTTTGCTCCATCCGCCCACCCCCATAGCTGTCATCCTGCTCTCTAACTATGAGTCCGTCTATGTTTTGCTTGCTAGTTCAGTATGTTCATTAGATTCCACATATGAGTAAAATAGTATGGGATTTGTCTATCTCTGGGTTTTTTCACTTAACATAATGTTCTCCAGTTCCATCAATGCTGTCACAAAGGGTAAAATTTTCTTCTTTTTTACGTCTGAGTAGCATTCCTTTGTGTAAATGTCCCATATTTGTTTTATCCACTCATCTACTGATGGGCACTTGGGCTGCTTTCATATCTTGGAGATTTTAAATAACACTGCAATGAACATAGGGGTATTTATGTTCTTTTGAATTAGTGTTCTGAGATATATTCCCAGAAGTGCGATCACTGGGTCAAAGGCAAATCCATTTTTAATCATTTGAAGTATCTCCATTCTGCTTTCCATAGTAGCTACACCAGTCTGCATTCCCACTAACAGTGCAAATGGGTTCCCCTTTCTCTACCACCAGCAATTGTTGTTTGTTGATTTATTGATGATAGCCATTGTGGAAGGTATGAGGTAATATCTCATTGTAGTTTTAATTTGCATTTATCTGATAATTAGTGACATTGAGCATCTTCTCATATATCTATTGTCATTTGTACATCCTCTTATGAGAAGTGTCTATTCAGGTCCTTTTCCCATTTTTTAATTGGGTTGTTTGTATTTTTGTGTGTGTGTGTGTTAAGTTTTATAAATTTTAAAATAAATTTTGAGTATTAACCCTTTATCAGATTTATTTGCAGATGACATGATACAGTTCCTTGAAGATTCCACAAGGAAACTACTAGAACTGATAAATGAATTGAACAAGGTAGCAGGATACAAGATTAATATCTAGAAATCAGTTGCATTTTTATATGACAATAATGAACTATCAGAAAGGGAAATTAAAGAGAAAACAATACCATTCACAACTGCTTCAAAAAGATAAAATACCTAAGAATAAATCTAACCAAGGATATAAAAGATCTGTACTCAGAAAACTATGATACTGAAGAAATTGAAGAAGATACAAATAACTGGAAGCACATACTGCATTCATGGATAGGAAGAATTAACATCATTAAAATGTCTATGCTACCCCAAGTAATCTATAGATTAAATATAATTCCTGTCAAGATTCTAATAATGGGTTTCTTGGGTCTAAAACAAATATTTCAAAAATGTATACACCACAAAAGTTCCCATATAGCAACAGTGATCTTGAAAAAGAAGAACAAATTTGGAGGAATCACACTACCTAATATCGAACTATACTCTAAGGCCATAGTAATTAAAACAGCCTGGTACAAGCATAAAAACAAATATATAGATCAAAGGAACAGAATAGGCAACCCAGAAATAAACTCACACCTTTATAGTCAATTAATATTTGACAGAGGAAGCAAGCACATACAATAGGCTAAAGATAGTTAATTCAATAAATGATATTGGGAAAATTGGACAGATACATTCATAAAAATGAAACTAAACCATTTTCTTACACCACACAATATAAATTCAAAATGGATTTAAAATTTAAATGTTAGACCTGACACCATAAAATTCCTAGAAAAAAAACATAAGCAGCAAAATCTCAGAAATTACTCATAGCAATATTTTATCTGATATGTCTCCTCAGGCAAGGGAAACAAAACAAAAAATAAACAAATGAGACTACACTAACTAAAAAGTTTTTGCACAGAAAAGGTAACCATCAACAATATAAAAAGACAAACCACAGAGTGGGAGAATTTATGTCCTTCAATCTTTCAAATAGTTTGGGTTCTGTATGGAAGTCCCAGAATAGGAGACAACCTCAAGGAATCTTGGGCAACTATTTTGTTTACTGGGCCATTGGAACACACAAGTTGGGCCTGTTGGCCTGACTTAGCCACCAGTTTGCACCTGTAGCTTCATGAAATTGTTTTTGTCCATGACTTTCCTCACTGCCCCTTCGCCTTCCTTCCCCTAATTGAAACCTGGATTTTTCTTTCAACAACACTACTTCATATTTCCAATGGTACCCAGTTAGACTCCCCTTGACTCATAAGGAAAATGCTAGGGTTAAATCCCACAGTTGTCATATAATCTACATAGATCGTACTGTGATTTTCACTGAAACAACTACCCATTATTTTCTATCATGACTCCGAAATGCTTCACTTTCTAATCTGGCTCTCTCATTACTTGTTTTTATTAAATGTATTATCTGATTCTCACATAAACTCAAAGCATACCAAAATATATAAAATGAAATTGAAAGTCAAAACTCTTCCTCTTTCATTCAGATTCCAATCTGCCTGACTAAAATCTAAATCCCAGCCAATGATCCTGTTTTCTTTTCAGAATAATCATACAGAAATATTTTAGTTCCTTTCCTCATTACTTCTAGTGTTTCTAGGCCATATGTATAAAATACTCTATGATCTCTGACCATTCATTTCTAAATATGCATAAATAGAAAAGTTGTTCTATATATAATTACTCAGATAAATAACCTCTGTTTTCCAAATTAGTTCTCTCCACTTCCCCATCCACTTGGAGACTCTAAGCAAATCTTTCGGCACCCTCTCATTAAAAATGACATTACTTCCTATAAGATGCTTCTTTATCCCAGACTGTGTATACACCGGGTTTCTAATATTTTATATATGATACATTTGCCTTAATTTCACTCAAAACAGTGTTTTTTTCCTACTTCTTATTTATTCTATGGGAATTTTATTGGTTTTTATTCCAGCATCCTTTACCTCATTTCATGTGGTAACAAATATTTCCTTCTTTTTGTAGAAATTTGCCCCCCGTTCTTGAAGTTTTGTTAAGCTACCAAAGAGGTGAATATCTGACACACCTGAAAAAATATCACATACAACTCTCCTCTGAAAAAGGTTAAAGAGTGGTCATGTGAACCAACAAGGATGAATCTGAGTTGTTCTATGGAATTATTTATGAATGCCTGGATACTGTGATCTTAGTGTTGTCAAAGTTCACCCATCTTTAGATAGAGAGAAATCATCAAAGATAAGCAGAGTCAAGAGTTCAGGGCAAGGGAGGGAAAGATATTTAATGAACTTGTTTATATCTCTTGGTGAGGATATGACTCAACCCAGGTACAGCACACCTCTTTTCTTTATGCAAGTTTGAGTTTGTTTTCTCTCACTTGCAATCAACATTTTTCTGAACTGTCTATTTTACTTCCTGGTAACTGAGTCTGTGGTCTCACTAGTCTGCTGACATTATTTCTAGATATTTTAATTGCTAACTAAATTCTCTTAATGTTGCAGAATGGTCCTGTGGAGGGGCAAGTTGCTATTACCGAATGAACCCCCCTTTTCCCAGGGTCCCCCTATACTAGGTTTGCCTTGCCCACCACCAGGGAATTATAGCTCTCAATATCAGAGATTGGTGAAAAGGAAAGGTATTACATAAGTTATACAAAGGAAGGTATTACATTCATACAGACTTAGAGTAGTAACTTAATGTCTTCATTAAAATCCCAAAGTCCCTTAAAACACCCACAAACACACACAGTCCTTCTTTTCCTTCTTTGCCTAAGTCCAAGGTACCATATCTCAGGAAAAGAATAGAAGTCTGTGGCTCAGGTGGCCCCCTGTTCTTCCCAGTAATCCATGCTCGGCTGGGAGGCCTCCCGTGGTTCCCAGCACTATAAACTGTGTCACTGCAGTGATCTCCAGTTCTTAATCCAAAACCATGTGGCACCTTCTCATGGCCCACCAGCAAGAGTCCTTTCACCCCTTTCCTTCCCTGCAAAGTCTCTCCTGTATTGCTTTCCAACTTGCTACATCTTGCTTTCCAACTTCCTAAGCTGCATGGCAACGGGAGCACAGAAAGCTGAATGGCTGTCCCCTCATATGGCTGCTGAGCCCAGGTTTAAATCCCAGCACCAATCTTTCTCTGCATCCCCATTTCTGTCTCCTCCCACAATCGGCTACACCTGCCAGCATGCCCGTATTTTTCCAGCTTTTCTGGGCTGCCATAATAAGTCCGGGCAGGTGTGGCCCCGTGGTATAGAGCCAACCATCTCCAAGCTCTCATGCAGGCGCTGGTACCAGGGGGAATTGCCTCACAGTTACCTCCTGGGTAAAAGTCACTCCCATCTCCCTGGCACAAAGCATGGGCACAGCTATTTAACATATCCATAAACCCATTAAAAGTTATAGATA
Organism: Micronycteris hirsuta; assembly: GCA_004026765.1. Taxonomy (NCBI): domain Eukaryota; kingdom Metazoa; phylum Chordata; class Mammalia; order Chiroptera; family Phyllostomidae; genus Micronycteris; species Micronycteris hirsuta. The sequence continues at coordinate 18,564 of PVJI01015113.1, read as the reverse complement.
TGTTAAATGACCATTCCTGGGGTTATTTGCAAAACTGTTGTTATGCAAAACTCTCAATGGCCCTACTCCATGAGTCCCATCCCCCAGTTCAGACTTGTGGGAGTGAGGGCATCCCATATTTTTAATATTTCCTGGACACTCTGAATTCTGGACCTCATTACAAATCCCTCTTTGGAGGACCCCTGGCTGCACTGTGTTACATTAATCGACATAATCTTAAGTGTTCAGTATTATTTGACCATGTTGCCAACATTTCTCTATCACTTTAGATATTTTAAGATGAAAAGGATTTCTTCTAGAGAATTAAGTGCTTCCTAATTGTTGCAAGTCCTGGTGGAGTAGAATTCAGGAAACTGCCTCTGCATCTTTGGTTTGAAAATCAGCCCATTGCTACCTTGAGAAAGATGTTGAGAATCTGCTGCTGCTGCTCCTCCCACTACCAGGGATGCAAAGACATCATGTCCACAAGGCTGGCAACATGGCACTGGAACTTGGAGTCTGCCCACTGCTTATCAGCCACTAGTCATAGGAAGATGACCTCTGCCTCTCTTCCATCTTTTAGATATTGACTAAAAGCATCTGAGAGAATGCATATCATGTCCAGAAGTCCAGTTGCCAGGGAATTTAGGAAATATAGATTTTTAAATTGACAGCCTTTCCAAATAGAATGAGGTCAAATGGATATTCAACGCTCCAGTCCAAAAGTCTATTAAATCTTCTTTCTCACAAATGTTTACTTTCTGTTAACATATGGCACCAAATTTTCTTTCCTTCTTCATCTCAGATAGTTTCTCTTTAGTTTCTCTTTACTGTTTAATTTTTTCTACTTGCAATAAAAACAGGGATTTCCAGAGCTCTCACTTCTGATTTTCCCTTCTTTTCTTCATTACTATCTCCATACACTATTCAAATATTATTCCTCTGCATATGTCTCTCACTTTGACTATACTCTATAGCTCTAGGATGTCATAGATAAAAAGTATGGAATGAATTAAAAAAGAAGAGGGGAGCAAACAGAAGGATGTGAAACTCATGAAGAGTGAAATCTAAGAAAGCCAGTTTTAAATTTGCTTATATCTCTAAGTCCAAATTAATACTATAAAAATAAATATAATGATAGAAAGAATGCAGATATAAATGACATTTATTATACCAGTTGGAACTCTTTGGGCTACAGGTAACCAAATAGATGATCAAATTAAATTGAATTAAATATGAAGATGTGTGTAATCTAATGTAAAAAATTATCTAGAGGGACACTGTCTTAAGTTCAATTTGTGGCTTAATAATATCATCAAAGAACAAGAGGCTTTTTATATTTCTATTCTGCCAACTTCAGTCTATAAATATTGTTTTCCCTCCTAGTTGCAAGGCATCTGTGGCAGTTCCAGGTATCATATGCTGGTACAGCCATGCCCACTGATGTTTTATGGAGCAAAACTTTTCCGCAGAGCCCTTTGCAGCCATCTAAATTCTATTGGCCAGGGTTAAATTACAAGACCATGACCTACTACAGAGAAGGCTGGGAAAGTGAATATTTGTATTTCAGCCTCCATATTGAGAGGCAGACTATAATAGCAAGAAGGCAGAGAATCTGTTAGGGAAAAAAATCAGTAGTGTCTGGTACTCAATTTAAATTTGCAATCATTTTGCATGACAAATTCTGGACAAAATAACTGAATAGTCTTGAGTAATGGACTCAGTCCATCATAGATCATTGTAAAACCTGCATTTGGAATCTAAACCTAATTTTGTTTGGTCAAGATACATGTGGTTTATAAAATACAGAATACAGGGGGAAAACCTGGGTTATTAATCTGCAATAACCCATGAGTAAAAAAATATAATGTTGCTGTTAAAAAATGAATTAATCTGAGGGAACAATAACAGAAGTTTAAAAGGGTGAGCCAATTTTTCTAGGTGGTGAACAGAGTGACAAGGTATTTGAATGTGTGTGGGAAGGTATTGATAAATTAGAGTATATATAGAATCGACTAAGAGGATGTCATTTAGTTTGAGGTGCTGGAAAGGCTTTGCCTCGAGAAGAAAAGAGTCACGGCCTTGTCTTATGCCAGCCTTGTAAGTATTCTAAGTGTCTCTATAGGGCCATTTTCCAAACATCTCACTCATATATGCAAATCCACAGGGAGAGAAGTAGCAAATTTATTTATATGAACTTCTACTGTAGAAACTCATTTTATTTTATTTATTTTTGTGTGATTACAATTTTCTCTTCTTTCCCCATATCAGCATAGGCTGCCATTTCCTTCTCTTTTTAAAACATACATGAATTTTTTCCTGAACTATTTTTTCTATTTTGCATCTAATTTTTCTCATTTTCAGTCCTGCTTGCTTATCTTCTTCCTTTTTCTTACCTCTATACTTTTTAATTAAATTGGTTCTCTCCATTTTTTCCCACTTATTTTAATACTCCCTTGTTTTCCAGAACTAAAGGTAAGGTGTTTTCAGTACAAGGATGATAGTGACAGAGAATCAAAAAAAGGCTACTGATTTTGGAATTTCTGGAATAACTAGAAATTTTGATCTCCAATGAAAGAAAAATATCAACAAATCTATACCCATCTTTGTATTTTAACTTTCACTTCTGTAGCTATTTTCCTTGCATTTCTGTATACTGTTTACTAATCTCTTAGATCAGCATCTCAAATATTATATTTTAAACAGCTATATTTTATTATTATAAAACTAATGGTGTTTAAGTAAGAGAATGCCTATGACACTGGCTCTCTTTATTAGCTTAGGTGTGAAAGAAAAACAGGCAAAAGATAAGTAAGCAAATAAAAATGGAAAGAAAGTGGGAAAGTGAGGAACAAGAGGAGAAAAACCTTCCTTCAAGGATAAGCTATGTTTTTCAGTGAGTATTTTAAGACTGATTCCAAATTTGGTTCTCTCAAGACTGAATGGTCTCCAAGACATGTGAAGTTCTCCATGCTAATGAAAGCATTGCATTCATCACCGCCTGCCTTGCCATGGCCTTGAACTATTGACACATGCATCTTTCAGAGTAGCAATTCTCAAAAGGAGTGATTTTTGACCCCCATGGCACATTTGGAAATTTCTAGAAAATTAATTAATTATAACTGGGAAGGGGGGCACTACTCGCAGCTACCGGGTAGAGGCAAGGATTGCTGCTAAACAAATACACATGGCAGCTCCTCATAATGGAGTTACCTGTTACAGTTATTCGGAGGTTCAGAATTATTTGGCTCAAATGTCAGTAGTGACCAAGATAAGGAACAACTTCTTAAAAGAAAGCATTGATTCTACTGTTATGGAATTGTTAGAGTATATTAGGAATTATTTGCTTTTAAAAAGGGGTTACCATTTTATGTATAACAGTAACAATGGTACTGTTTTCTAATACCATAGTTGCAAAATGGATAAAATTATTGTAGAGTTATAGGTTGGGTTTGTATCAAATAAAACTTGTGGTATTTTGTATTTCTTCTGTCACTTGAATATAAGCTATTTAAGGGTAGAGTTTTTTTATTGTCATTATAATTCACTAATGGCACATAATAGGCACTCAACAAGCATTTATTTTTCTAAATAAATGAATGCCTAGGTAGAGTTAAGTTATTCAGTATTTTAAAAATTATTTTGTCTTAGATAACTTTTTCCCATTTTTCCTTCCTTCTTTCCTTCCTTGTAAAATATTTTTTCACAGATGCCTGGTGAGTCAGACAGTTGTTAAGATTTTTATCTCCACAAAAAAGAGAAATGTATGCACACTTACAAATATTTTTATTCAATTTTAGAAAATCTGTAGACATTTTTAAGATACTCGTAAGCTCCCAGGGCCCTTGGATTCCAAGTGAAAAATTTAGGAACATTGTAGTCAAACAAATATTCAGGTTCTTTGAGATGTGGTAAACCCATGAAATTAAAAAAAAAATCGTCTTCACCAAAATCAATGAACAAGCTACCCAAAGTGTCCAACTTTGTTTCTACCGAAGGTATCTCTCTAAATTTGAAAATCATTTTCAGAGACTCCAAATAAATTTCATATAGTAGGTACTGCTTCTGAGTTCTGAAGTACTCTGTAAACTGAGAAATGCATTTTGCCGTTTAACATCTATAATCTATTTATAACAGAAAACTTATATACGATCTCTTATATTCACTTGATTTATTATAAATTTCAGTCAGGCTTTCATCCATTATGACCTGTGTGCAAGGAAAAGGCAAAAGGACTGCAATATGTCTGCTGGGACATTATTTTCTATTGATGGGTGTCTGTTGACAGAATCCTTATCATTTCTTGCCAATTTTCTCAAAGAACATTGTGACAACTGCTCACAGCAGGCAGAGTCAGACTCCAGAATTGATTTTGGCAATCTGTATTGATCATATTGTTGATGATCTTTAAAACATCTTGCTGTCCCAGACTTTACTCATGTCAAGGAAAATTAACAAATCTATCTGATACTGGTATGTTCATGCCTTTACCAAATCTTGAATTCTGAAAATAAAAGCATAGGAAGTAAATTATAATTGTCATCAATATTTAAGAGGCATCTCTAGCCAAAAAGCATCAACAAGTTAATAGAACATTTTACAAAGATGCTGCTCCCATTTAATTAATCTGCATAATGACTTCAGAAGCTCATAAAATGAAAATGATAGGGAAGCTCGTTTATCTTTGAGCTTCCTATTTCGCTTTTGTTCTTTGTGCTAGAAAACAGAAAGGTGTTTGAAGGCTGCAATAGAAGAAACGTGTAAGAAAAAAAAAAGAAGGAAAGAAGAAACAAAGAGAACATTTCCTGCTAGAAATATATGAAAAGAGATGTCAGAAAACTAATAATAGAAAATAAAAATTAGAAGCCAATGTGACATTTATTTAAATAAATATATCTGTGTGTGTATTTGATGTATTAATGTATTTGATTTACTCAGTGTTCCTTTCAAGTGCATGAGAAAATATATTTGCATATATTTTCTTTGTCTTCTTGAGTAATTCTCATTTTACAGAGGGAGAAAATAAGGTTTAAAAATAATAAGTGATGAGTAAGAAGTCACCCAGTTGATGTGACAAATGGAAAATATCTAATTTTTCTGAACTTTAATTGATGATATATCCATTAAATTAAATTCTTTTATAAGACATGAAAGAGATGATATGTACTGAAACATAAGACAGTGGCAGATGGCTTTATTTCACTTAAAAACAAATTAACCAAAAGGGATTATTTGACTTTGAAATACAAATTTCTTAGTTAAATGGGTTATGTTAATGTCCATTTCAAAGACAAGTTTTGGATCCAGACTCAGGCCAGTGTCCATTTCAAAGACAAGTTTTGGGTCCAGACTCACTTGTCCATCCACTGGATACATTGGTTTGAGTCAAGAATGCCTTCAGCGTGTGTGTATATTAAGTCAGACTTGTAAAGTATATCTCAAACATTAGAGTTTTATGTTATTTTTTTTCAAATGAATTTGGCCTAAAATGTTAACAAAATTGGAAACAGCTGTGTTAAGAAACTACTTTCTTTTCCATTTATAGTCTTGTCGACCAATATAAACTTCATCATTTTAGTGGAGCTTCTCTCCCACATCCAGATGTTATGGATTTCTCAATAATCCTCAGCAAAAATTGCCAAAACCAACAAGAAGTTTTAACATGTAAATTCAACACATTGTTTCATGCTCATCATGGCCTTTTCTCCATCAACCCCATCCTCATCAGATTTCAGATGCTCGGCAGTTGACACAGCTACAGCAAAGGACTCTGAGTCATCATCTCATTGTGGGATGGGCTCCTTTTACATTTTTTTTGTCTGATTCATGAACTGCTTTTTGAAAATCTAAAAATGGTTCATGAATTGCTTGGGAGTTGGCAAAAATTAATAATAATGAGCCCATTTTGAGTACACTGAAACGAACTGATTATCATTGCAAGCTGTTGCTAATTTGGATTCTCGATGGCAAGAAAGGGTTCTACAGGAGCCTTTTCACTTGCAAGTAGGACCGATTTCCTGGTGTGGCAGAGAAAACACTTCTATAACCTCTAGCTCTATGTTTCCTTTGTGGATTATGGGATATGTAGGGACAATAGGACTGTTAGCAAGACTGTTTTTTTTTTTTGTTGTTGTTGTTGTTTGTTTTGTTTGCATTTAATCATACTGGGGAAAGTGATATAACCTATGGACCATTCTAAATAACTGGTAAAATGCAGACATGTCACTTAATCCAAGAACAGAGCTTGGGTGTTTTTTCATACATTAGGAGATTATGTTCTTCAGAGTAAGCATAGATAAATCCAGTTATTGTATCCTAATTTATTACCCTGATATTGTTAGTTCTGCTCATATCAGTTTCTAATCATTTTCTCCTCAACTTTCAAAGCTATTGGCTTCAATAGTTACTTTTAGTTGAGTCTTTCACTGGGTAAAGGATATGTATCATATGAAGTGAGAATTCCCTTTGCTTATGTTTTATGGGGAAAAATGCAGGGCAAAGTAAAGAGTATATCACAGATATTACTTGAAATATTATAAATGACACTCATTATAATATCAGAAAATATTTTGGCATAATTTAGAAAGCTAAAAGAAATCAAACAGAAACCAAAACAAAATGGAAAAAAAAAACCTACTTGCCTTCTCATGAACTTGTGAAAGCAAATATTTTAAGAACTTGTTTTCATAGTAATTGTGTACCTGTATCCATGTTTTCTGTTTTGAAACCAAGTCAAGTGATCTCTGAAGTCAATAACCTATTGAATACTACATGATTATGACATACATAATTTGACCTCAGATAGCTGAATGCCCAATAGGATGAATTACTTTAATGAGGACTTAAATTATACTGTATAATATTCCTCAAAATAATTTAATTTAATACTTGGAAAAATCATACTATCATTCAGCATGTTGTAATTGTGGGAAAATTAAACTAAACAATTCTTTATCCAGCTACATATAGAGAGTGATGGAAATCTCTTGCAGTGCTAGAAAGTTCCATTTAATATTGGATTCAGAGCTTTGCTTCATTCTACAATTTTAAAAAATTATCTGAATTGTTATCCTTGTAGTTTTATTTAGAACAGTCATTTTCTTAAAAACAACAAGTACAATAAAACTTTGAAAAGCGAGAATAAATTTTGACAATGTTCAAGATAGTCACAAAGTAACCATAATTTAAAATTTTTAATTAATACTTAGCAACAAAAATTCTCAGATATCCCATTAAGAAAAACTAGAAAGAATACATTAAGTAAAACAAGAAATGCCTGTGGAAAATGTCAGTGTGATGGAAGATGAGAGAGTGAAGTTCTTGGATTAGAAATGGTACCTTTATTTGGTGTTGAGTAAAAATATATATATGAATCTTAGCCTTGGCAAAGCAATTTCAAATCTTAATTTTTTTGGTATGTGAGGCTTTACTATATTCAGAAACCCTCCTAGAAATCACAATTTAAAGCAGGTAGTGTTTCACTCTGCCCTACAGGATATATAAATGCCAAATCATGTTATAGTTTAATGCAGAAAACTGTTTTATCCTCAATGAGAGCTCTAAGTGTGAAAGAGAACCAGAAATATCACATAGCACACACAGAAATTAAAATAATGTATAGTATTTTCTTTAAAAATGTTTTAATAATTTTTAAAACTCTAGGGCCATGAGCTTAGCTGTTAGTTTGGAAAACATTGAATATACTGTCCCATCAAATCTAAAGGCCAGAAAACTCCATCTTTATTTTAATGTGCTAGAATTTATCATGAGACAGAATTGGGGGGGCAGTTGGAAGAAAACATAGAAAGAGAAGGATCTGCTATGCACAAAATTCCAGACTTGTTTTCTTTTCCAACTTTTTTTTCTTTTTTAGATTGTCTGAAGGCCAAATAATAGCAGGGGAAAGAATAGTGTATAGGAATTGAGGGGTTAGATAGTAACATTTAAATTTATATTAAAAGAACATTCTGGTTCAATCTCTGGCTTAAATTTAAAAAAAAATGATGTTTAATGTCACAGTCCTCTGGAAAAAAATGATCTTTTCCATCTTTGAGAACTAAGATTCATAGCTTTTAGAACTATCTCTGGCTGACTTTGGTATCTAAGAGCTGGTGTAAGAGGTTGCTTAGTATGTAAGAGGTTGCTGAAATAAAGGAAATATGAAACCAACTACAATATTTGGTCTGCAAGTAATACAGAGTGGGCTGGCAGATCCCTTGAGAATATGAAATAGTATTTCTCTGAGCAGAGGTTGAGACTTCTAAGAAGCAAATACAGTGCTATGGATATTTCATTTTGATGCTCTCAATGACTGTTTTATAAGGAAAATTATTTCTTTGCAAAGAAGTCTTCTCCTTTACTTCATTCCTTTCCATGTCATCATCCTTTTTACAACCATGTTCACATAATCTTTCTACTTCTTTGATGCTGACTCTACCTCCAATACTCTATATAGGGGCATTCCTTATCATCACCTGAAGCTATTAACTTGCCACTCTAGTGAAAGACTAGCAAACTATGACCTACGAATGAAATTTGACCCACCAACTGTTTTGTATGGCCTTTGAGATAGGGATGAGTTCTTTATTTTTAAAAAGTTAACAAATCAAAACAAGATTAATATTTTGTAGCATTTGAAAATATCATGAAATTTGAATTTCAGTGTCCATAGATTAAGAATGTAATGGAACACAAACATGCTCACGTCTCTATGTATTGTCTATGGCTGCTTTTGCACTGCAATGGCAGAGGTGAGTATTTGCTACAGAGACTATATGGTCTGCAAAGCCTGAAATATTTATTATATAGCTCTGTATAGAAAAAATACTATTGATGCTTCAGAGGTCAGAACAAAAGACATCATAGTTTCCATTACCTTTCTTCAGCAACCTTACCTTCAGATTCTTTTATTTCAGTAAATGACACCAACAGTCTTCTAACAATTTAGGATAGAAATCATGTAGCTCCTCTTTATAATCAATGTGACTTTACTGGGTTGTAATATTACTAGTTGTCAATCCCCTACTGCCCCAAGGGATAAAAAATCAATAAAAAACCTTTTCCCCTTTAGTTTACCATGATTTTAAAAAGCTGGGAGACCCTCTATACACATCACATGCTTATTCCCCCAACCCTTAAGGTTGAATATGAATATATAACCCCTTGAATGCTATTCTAAAATACAAAAGACTTTGTTCTGGACTTCTTTGTACGTAGAATCTGACTTAAACTGATTTGAACAATTTATCATCTTAATTTATCTCATTTAAGTATGAATATTTGTACTGCAGACATTTTAATGTATGATAAGGGATTAAAAATAATGTCATATCTCTTAGGGTTGTTATGTGATATGAATTATAATATGAACAGTACATTCTTCAATCCTGAAAACAAATCAGATTCCTATACACTATGGTCTCAAGAGTGTCAGATCTGAGATTGTATGGTCCTCTCAATATTATACATAATTCTTTCTTCCTCATTCATCCCCCTACCATGCTTATGTCAGTAAATGATACAACCTGTCACTCAGTTGTGCTAATTATGAAATATGTCTAGAACCACTTCTTGCAGCTCTGCCATTATTCTTTTCATCCCAGCTCCAATCTTTTCTTGTATGAATTATTGAAATAAGATATAGACTATTGGTCTTTCTTCCAGTCTTGGCCTCTCCATAGTGAATTCTCCACAGATAATGACAGTGAACTTTTTAAAAAGTATAGCTTTCGTCTCACTCTCCTGGTCAAAGCCTTCTGGTGACGTTCTAGTACACTTAAAAGAAATTCTAAACTCTTTAATATGACCTGTCAGGCCCCAAAACGTCCCTCATGATCTGGACTCTGCCAAAGGACATCGTCTCGCACCACTCTACTTTTGCCGGTCAGCTAACAATGTGACAGCCCTCTTGCTCTTTTTCCCTCTCAGGGGTTCTTTTGCTCATTTCTCTCTCAGAGATTTATACCTGCTGAACATCCTGCTTAGAAATTTCCTCCTCCAGATTTCACATGACTCCCCCTCACTGACATCAGGACTCCGTTTAAGTACATCACCTAGGAAAGACTTCCTTGACAATCTTATTTAAATAATACTTCCTCCACTGCTGCTGTCATTTTCTACTATTACACTTAGGTTTATTTTCTTCAGTTCTATTGCTATAATCCTCTATAGTCTTATCACCTCATGCTTACCTGGACACAATAGCATTTTAAAAATAGAACAGAGCTGCAGATAAAGCATCAGATTAGAAGGCAGGAGACCTGAATTCTAGTGAAGAAGCATCACACTAGCTCTGTTATTTGTCTGACTATAGATACTTCACCCCTAAATGCCACTCAACAACAGAAGAATTTTTCAAGTACATATGAAACATTTACTAAGTTTGTATTCTGGGCTTTAAAATAAGTCTCATTACATTTAAGAGGAGTCAAATCACACAAAGTATGTTCTGTGACCATAATGTTATGAAATTCAAAATCATAAGAGGCATATTTTCTCAAAAATCATCAACTATTTGAAAATAAAACACAAGTAATACATTAATCAAAACAAAACTATAAAATGTTTGGAACTAAATGAAGATGAAATCATAACCTGTCAAAATGGATGAGATGCAGGTAAAACAATTCTCAGAAAGAAGAATGATCTAAAAACAATTACCTGGATTCCATCTTTTGAAACTAGAAAAACAGGAGTAAATTTGAAATAAGTAGAACAAGGGAAATGAGGAAAATAAAAGATGAAGAGAACAAAATAGAAAATAGATGAAAAATTATTGGAATTAGCAGCTTTTTTTGAGATGATCCATGAAATCATAAACCTCTAAATAAAAAAAGAATACACCATCACTTGCCCTGGCTGGTATGGCTCAGTGGATTGAGCAACAGCCTGAGAACCAAAGGGTTGCTGATTTGACTCCCAGTCAGGGCACATACCTGGGTTGCAGGCCAGGTCCTCAGTTAGGGATGTGCAAGAGGCAACCACACATTGATGTTTCTCTCCCTCTCTTCTCCCTCCCTTCCTCTCTGTCTAAAAATAAATACCATATTTTTTGGACTATAAGACACACCTTTTTCCCCCAAATTTGGGAGGAAAGTGGGGGTGTGTCTTATAGTTTGAATGTAGCTTACCAGGATCCCATTGGTGAAACATTACGTTATTAAATATTTTACCACATTTTTTGCTTCAAAAATTTTTTCCCTATTTTCCTCCTCTAAAACCTAAGTGCGTCTTATGGTCCAAAAAATACAGTAAATAAAATCTTTAAAAAAATACCCGATCAGGAAAAAGGAATCACAAATTACCAATGTCAAGAATTAGAAAGTGACAGATATTAGAACAAATATAAAAAGAATAGTAAGAGACTCTTATCAACAACTATATGAAAATAAATGTTAACAATAATATGAATTAGATAAATTGTTTTAAAGACACATTATCAAATTTTATTTTTAAAAGATCTCCCAAATAATCATATTTATATTTTAAAAATTAAATTTGAATTCCACTGCTGGAATTATACCTTAAGAATCCTGGAGCACCAATTCAAAAGGACCTATGCACTTCTATGTTCATAGCAGCATTACTTACAATAGCCAAGTGCCAGAAACAGTCTAAGTGCCCATCAGAAATGAGTAGATCAAAAAGCTGTGGAACATTAACACAATCGAATACTATGCAGCAGAAAGAAAAAAGGAACCCTTACCCTTTGAGACAGCATAGTTGGAACTGGAGAGCATTATGCTAACTGAACTAAGCCAGGTGGTGAAAGACAAATGCCATATCAACAAAACAAACAGAAGCGCCCTGGCTGGTGTAGCTCAATGGATTGAGAATGGGCTGGGAACCAAAGGGTCACCAGTTTGATTCTCAGTCAGGGTACATGCCTGGGTTGTGGGCCAGGTCCCCAGTGGGGGCCACGTGAGAGGCAACCATACATTGCTGTATCTCTCCCTCTCTTTCTCCCTCCCTTCCCCTCTCTCTAAAAATAAATAAAATCTTTAAAAAAAAAAAAAACAACAACAGAAGCAACACCTAGAAGTAAAACCTAATCAACAAAACAACAAGCAAGCAAAATATAACCAGAGACATTGATATAAAGAGTAAACTACAGTAACCAGAGGGAAGGGGGATAATAGGGAAAAGAAGGGAGAGGGTTATCAAGGAACATGTAAAAAGGACCCATGGGCAAAGACAACAGGGGGAGGATTAAACGTGGGAGATAGGGGTGGGTAGGGATGGGGAGAGTAATGCGGAAATGGGAGCAAGTATAATCGAACAATAAAAAAATAAAAACAGACTTCCAGTGCTCCGCCTATTCCCACTTTGCTAATTGATTTTTATCATAAATTGATGCTGTACCTTATTGAATGCTTTTTCTGCATCTATTGATATGATCATGTGATTTTTGTCTTTGCTTTTGTTTATGTGATGTATCACGTTTATTGTTTTGTGAATATTGTACCATCCTTGCATCCCTGGGATGAATCCCACTTGATCATGGTGAATGATCTTTTTAATGTATTGCTGGATGTGGTTTGCTAATATTTTGTTGAGAATTTTAGCGTCAATGTTCATCAGCGATATTGGCCTGAAGTTTTCTTTCTTTGTTGTGTCTTTTTCTGGTTTTGGGATTAGGATGATGCTGGCTTCATAAAAAGAGTTTGGGAGTCTTCAATCATTTTGGATTTTTTGGAATAGTCTGTGAAGGATAGGTGTTAGTTCTTCCTTAAATGCTTTGTAGAATTCTCCTGTGAAACCATCTGGTCCAGAGCTTTTGTGTGTTGGAAGTTTTTTGATTACTGCTTTAGTTTCATCCGCTGTTATTGGTTGGTTCAGGCTTTCTATTTCTTCCTTATTGAGTTTTGGAAGATTATATTTTTCTAGACATTTGTCCATTTCTCCTAGGTTTTCATATTTCTTGGCATACGGTTCTTCATAGTAGTGTCTTATAATTCTTTGTATTTCTGTGGTGTCCATTGTAATATCTCCTCTTTCCTTTCTGATTGAGTTTATTTGGGTCCTGTCTCTTTTTTTCTTGATGAGCCTGCTTAAAGGCTTGTTGATTTTGTTTATCTTTTCAAAGAACCAGCTCCTGGATTCATTGATCCTTAGAATTGTCCTTTTAGTCTCTATGTCATTTAATTTTGATCTGATCTTGGTCATTTCTTTCCTTCTACTTGCTTTGGATTGTCTTTGTTGTTGCTCCTTGAGTTCTTGTAGGCATAGGGTTAGGTTGTTTGTGTGAACTGTTTCTATTTTTTTTAGGTAGGCCTGTCTCACTATGATTTTCCTTTTCAGGATTGCCTTCGCTGTGTCTCATAAGTTTTGGGTAAGTTCATTTTCATTTGTTTCAAGGAACTTTTTGATTTCTTCCCTAATCTCGACCTTGACCCATTCATTGTTTAATAGCATGCTATTCAATTTCCATGATTTTGAGTGTTTTGTGGTTTTTCCCTTTGGGTTGGTTTCTAATTTCTGTCCCTTGTGGTCAGAGAAAATACTTGTTATGATTTCAATTTTCTTCAATTTGTTGAAGCTTGTTTTGTGTCCTATCATATGGTCTATTTTTGAAAATGATCCATGTGCCTTTGAAAAGAATGTGTATTTAGTTTCTTTGGGGGTGAAAGGCTCTGTATATATCAGTTAAGTCCATTTCTTCTAGGGCATTGTTCAATGCCACAATATCTTTGCTGATATTTTGTTTGGAGGATCTGTCCATTTTTGACAGTGGGGTGTTGAAGTCCCCTACTATAATTGTGTTGTTGTCAATGTCTTTGTTGAAGTCCTCCAAGATTTTCTTTATGTATTTGGGTGCTCCTGTGTTGGGTGCACATATATTTACAATGTTTGTGTCTTCCTGGTGGATTCTTCCCTTCAGTATTATGAAATGTCCTTCTGGGTCTCTCTTTATGTTCATTTTTTTGAAGTCTATTTTGTGTGACATGAGTATTGCTACCCCAGCTCTTTTTTTTTTTTGTCCGTTTGCTTGGAAAACTTGTTTTCAGCCCTTCACTTTCAGTCTGTGTAGGTCTTTTGTCCTGAGGTGGGTCTCTTGTAGGCAGCATATGTGTGGGTTGTGCTTTCTTATCTATCTCCCTACTCCATGTCTTTTAATTGGAGCATTTAATCCATTTACATTTAAGGTTATTATTGATAGGTACTTATCCATTGCCATTTTTTTTTCGTACCTGTGTTTCTTTCTCTCTCTCTTTCTCTTCCTTTCCTTAAATCAGTCCCTTTAGCATCTCTTGCAGAGCTGGTTTGGAGGAAATGTATTCTTTTAGACTTCTTTTGTCTGGAAAACCCCTTATTTGGCCATCTATCTTGATTGAAAGCCTTGCTGGGTAGAGTAGTCTTGGTTGCAGGCCTCTGGTTCTCATTACTTGGAATATTTTTTGCCATTCTCTTCTGGCTTGGAGTGTTTCCATTGAGAAGTCAGTTGCTAACCTTGTCGTGGCACCCTTGTATGTTACTTCCTGTTTCTGCCTCGCTGCCTTTAAGATTCTCTCTTTGTCTTGGAACTTTGCCATTTTAATGATGATGTGTCTTGAAGTGGGCCTGTTCAGGTTCCTTTTGATTGGGACTCTTTGTATTTCCTGGATTTGTGTGACTTTTTCTCTCATCAGATTAGGGAAGTTTTCCATCATTACCTTTTCAAACAGGTTTTCTATCCCTTGCTCCTCTTCTTCTCTTTCTGGTATCCCTATTATATGAATATTATTACATTCCATGTTGTCCTTCATTCCCTTCATTCTTTCTGAGGCTCTTTTTCTGTTCTTGCTCTTTTTGGGTGTTTTTTCTACCTTGTCCTCCAGCTCGCTGATCCGAGCCTCTGCCTCACTGAGCCTGCTTTTGATTCCTTCTACTGTGTTCTTCAGTTCAGATATTGTATTCTTCATTTCCTCTTGGCCCTTGTGGCTAGTTTCTATTTTCTTTTTCATGTTGACATAGTTTGCAGTGAGTTCATTATAGTTTCCCTGTAGTTTCTGGTAATTTTCTGTGAACTCATCAAGCTTCTCAAACTTCTTGAGCTTCCTGATAACCAATGCTTTGAACTCAATATCTGATAGTTGGCTTGCCTCTGTTTCATTTATCATTCTTTCTGGGGCTTTCTCCTTTCCTTTCATTTGGGGATTGTTTCTTTGTCTTCCCATTGTTTGTGAGACTCTTCTTGTTAGCCTCTGTTTCTTAAATTGATCTGTCAAGTTGTCTGGAGCAACAAAGTTAATTTTGTGCCACTGTCTCTGTTTTTGGACTAACCTTTATCTGAGTCCAACTCTATTCTCTTCACAGCTTCAGGTTTTAATGTCTCACCTGTGGATAAAGAAGAGAGGGGGAGGGAGAAAAAGAAGAAAAAAGAAAAAGAAAAAGTAATAAAAAATAATTTAAAAAAATAAAAAAATAAGAAATAAAAAGAGGAGAAGACTAGGAATACTAAATGAAGGGAAGGAAGAAGGAATTTAAAAAAATAAAGAAGGATAGATAGGAAGAAGGGTGGGGGAAAACAAACAAACAAACAAACAAACAAACAAGAGAGCTAAAAAAAACAAAAAAAACTTCTGTTGGCTGGCTTTAAAAGTGTCCAGTTAGGCCTGTTCCCCTGGTCCTCCTGTGTGCGACAGGCTGGGTAGATACCAGGTTTCCTTTTCTCCTTTCCTGAAGTGCACTGTTAGTTGCCGTCCTGTCTCCAGCCCAGTTGCTAGGAATTCGCAGCACCCCTTCTGGGTGGCTTGGCCCCCACACTGAGTCAAGAGTTTGTGAGGATTGGGGCTCCCTTCAATGGGACTCAATGGAGCTCCTCTGCCTTTCTCCCATGGAGCCTGTTGACCTGGATTGTCAGCTCTTTGTCCCCAGCCCTCCAGGCGTGAGCTCTGTGCCCTTGTGTTCACAGTCCACTTTTGTCCCTGGACTCGGGGCTTGCGAGCCGCCGGCCTGGGCGCCCGGGCGCGCATAGTCCCCAGTCACCCCTGATTGGCTTCGCAAGGCGCTCCCGGCCCGGAGCCCCCGGCTGCAATCTGTTTGCAGCTCTTCTTGAGCGGGCAGCAACAGGCCTCGGGTCTCCAGGTCAGTGCAATCTCCAATTCCTCTTGCAGGGAGTGCCAGCCGCCACAGACTGATCCCCAGGTGTGCACTGACCTCTAGACTGCTAGGGACAGTGCCTCTTCAAACAGCCGGGAAGTGCCTATTTTAGCCACTCACACATCCCAATCTGGCTCCCTCCCAAGGATCTTGCAACAGATCTGGCAGCTGCAGAGACTGAAGCTGCAGTTCTCCCTGTTCTCCACTGGTCCCGTGGGACCCTTTTGTTCCAAAGCAAACTCCCTACCATCCGATCTTTCAATTTCCAAGGTAATCTTGATAGCTAGTCTTCTTATATGCTGGAATGCAGCTGGGTGATCGCTCTGCTCCTCAGATAATTGGCCAGATGTCTCACTAGTGGGCAGGAGGAAGTGGACCCCACTCCTTCCTATTCCGCCGCCATTTCTCCCCTAATCCACAGTCTATTTTTTAAAGTTATTTTTTATTGTTGTTCAAATAGAATTGTCTCCATTTTCACCCCACCATGCCCCACTGCCCCCCACATCCCCACCTCCCATCCTTGAACCCACCTCGTTTGACTTTGTCCACGTGTCCTTCATACATGTTCCTTGATTCCCCTCCCCCACCATTATCCCCTATTTTCCCTCCCCTCCTCCTCTCTTATTACTGTCAGATTGTTCTTTATTTCAATGTCTCTGGTTGTATTTTGCTTGCTTGCAGAGTTTAATTTTAATTTTTACCCTGTGTGAAAGTTTTTGTCTTTTAATTGTAATAGCAAATACATTTGGTATCAGTCATCTGTTTGATGCATTTTGATTATGATGGTTTCTCAGTGTTTCTGCATTTGCCAATAAGGTTTGTACTTCCTTTGTTCTCTAATAAAAATTATACATTCTTTTTCCAAGAAGTTCTACAATTACAGACTTAAAACTGAATTCTATAATTATCCATAATATTTTTATCCCGGTATAATTTTAGTGACATAAATAGTTGAACTACCTAAAATTTTATTGAATTTTTATAATGGATGAAAAGGAAAAACCTTTATCCCTATAGTTCATTAGAGAAGGAAGGGAGTATCTTCTTTGGATTACATTGCCAAAGCAGAGTGGGATTCTAAATAGGTTAGGTATAAAAACAACAACAATCTGGCCAAGGTGGAATCATAAGTAAAAACCCTTTGCTTCCTTGCACAACCAAAAGGAGGACAACAACCAATCTAAAACCAATAAACAACAAAAAGTGCCAGAAAATAATACTGTATGGAACTCCGACAACCAGGGAATTAAAGAAAAAATCAACCAGACTGGTAAGGCGGACCACGCAGGCCAACTCAGACAAACCTCTGCTAGGAGGCTGAGGGGTGGAGCTGACTGCTGAGCCGCTCAGAGCTGCAAAGCAGGGGCTGACTTAAGGGGAAAAGTGAGACTCAGAGCTGACCATGGGCTATGGCTGGGGTTTTCGTGGTGGGAGATACTTCCAGTCTGACACAAGAGTCTGTTGGAAAGTGTGCTAGAGACAAGCCTCATTGTTCCTCTCTGGCCCCTCCCCAACAGGCAGCACAGCAAGGAGGGTCACCCTGCCCAGGTGAATACCTAAGGCCCCACCCCTTACAACTTATCAGGTGTGCCAAGACAAAGAAATATGGCCCAAATGAAAGAACACAGCAAAACCTCAGAACTAAGTGATGAGGAAATTGTCAACCTATCTGATTAAGAATTTAAAGCTCTGGTAATCAAAATGCTCACAGAACTTATTGAGCTTGGTTGAAAAATGAAAAAACAAATGAAAGATACCCAAAATGAAATAAAGCAAAATATTCAGGGAACCAACAGTAAAAGAAAGAAACCAAGATTCAAAGCGACAATTTGGAAAAAAAGGAAGAAATAAACATCTAAATGGATCAAAACGAAGGAACAAGAATCCAAAAAAAATGAAGAGAGGCTGAGGATTCTCTGGGACAACCTGAAACATTCCAATATCTGAATTATAGGGGTACGAGAGGGAGAAGAGGAACAGCTAGAAATTGAAAACTTATTTGAACAAATAATGAAAGAAAACTTCCCCAATCTGGCAAAGGAAATAGACTTCCAGGAAGTCCAGGAAGCTCAGAGAGTCCCAAAGAAGTTGGACTCAAAGAGGAACACACCAAGGCACAATATCATTAAGTTACCCAAGATCAAAGACAAAGAGGAGATCCTAAAATCAGCAAGAGAGAAGGAGACAGTTACCTACAAAGAAGTACCCATAAGGCTATCAACTGATTTCTCAAAAGAAACCTTACAGTCAAGAAGGGGCTGGAAAGAAGTATTCAAATTCATGAAAGGCAAGGGCCTACATCCAAGATTACTTTATCCAGCAAAGCTTTCATTTAGAATGGAAGGGCAGATAAAGCGCTTCCAAGATAAAGTCAAGTTAAAGGAGTTCATCATCACCAAGCCCTTATTATATGAAATATTAAATGGACTTATCTAAGAAAGAAGATAAAAAATCTGAACAATAAAATGACAACAATGATTAACAAATGAACCTAAAAGAAAAGAA
>PVJI01015112.1:0-42125 GCA_004026765.1 Micronycteris hirsuta | reverse complement strand
GCAGCAAACTGACAGTAACCAGAGGGGAGGGGAAAGAGGGATAATGGGGAAAAAACGGGAAAGGCCATCAAGGAACATGTATATAGGACACATGGACAAAGCCAAAGGGAGTACATTCTCCCTTTGGGGGAATCTGGAAGGCGGGTATGGGTGGGGCGGGGGGCCGTGGTGGGGTGAAAATGGAGACAACTAGACTTGAGCAACATCAATTTAAAAAATCAAAAAAAAAAAAAAAAAAAAAGAAAAATGCATAGATCATTCCCTTTCCTTCTTCATAGATCTCTTTGGTGCTCATTTCTGTCAATTCATTCTGAAACTATCTTTCGTCAACTCAGGTTTGCCAGCCCAAATGCTTTCAATACTTGTACTATTATGCTTGTGGTGACTGCAAATGGGCTAAATAATTGATCTCTAGCTTACAAGGCATACTGCTCAATAAATGTTTGGATGGAACAGGTCAAATTTCAAGAGATAGCAGAGACTCACAACTGCTCATTAGACCACATAGGAAGTATTTCTCCTTGGTATATTTCCCAAATTTTAGCTAAAGTCTGGAGAGTGAGCCTCAAGCTTTAGTGTACTATAAATCAAGGAACTGAAGTGTTCTGCTGTGAACTCTTACTTTCTCTGTAGTTCAAGTCATTACGACATTGGACTTTCTGGCATTACAATCATTAGAATATTAAAATACTCTAGCAGAGGATTAACAGTACAGTGGTTAAGTGAAGGAACTTCAAAGCTAACCTGCCTGAGTTAAAGTCCTATTTCCAACACTCTCATTGTGACCCTGGGAAAATTATTTTCACATGTGATGACTTAGTTTTCTCATTGTAAAGTGAAATACTAATGGGACTTAATTCACAGGGTGAGTTGAGGATTCAATGAGTCAATGTATATAAAGGCCATAGTAAAATGCAGTAGGAGCTAGAAAAAGATTTGCTATTTTAATGTTACATACATCTTTCTAATACAACCATATAGTAAAATGAAAGTAAGTAGTCATATCATTCATATCTTACAAACACAAGTCAATTTATTGTGAGTGTGGTAAATCAAAAAGAAATAAATAGTTGGATTGTCTATCACTCTATTATTCACCCAATCTCTTTTGTTAAAACCCACGCCAAAAAAATAGATTCCCCCAATCTTGTTTCTTTATCTATGTAATTTAGTTCAGAGTCAACCCCCCCCCCCCCGCCGCCAAATGCAAGTGACTGATGAAACATAAGTCACAGACAAAAAGTCTAGGAACTCTATTTAACTTTCCAATCTCGGCACACTGGAAGAGAACTGGAATGGGTGTTGGGCAGACAAGCTGATTATATTCATCACAGGTTCCAGAACGCCTTGCAGATAAGACAAACATACTACAATAGGGCTATGAGTGCCCTACATGCATTATTTTAATACATTCCCAGAATCCCTAATCACAAATCGGGATTGGTTTCTTGGGCCAGATCAGAATTGTGTTGCTCAATAAGAATTGCATGCTCAACACCTAATTATGTGACTTTCTTTTGTAGGAGCACATTACAACTTGTGTCTTAATACACTGTGTTTCAACAGTTTCATCTAACTAAAAAATAAAAATGATTTTTTACACTGAAAGGCAAAAACAAAGACTTTTACTGAGTGTAACACAAATTATTTTTTTTTCGATTGCAGCTTCCCTGTTGAGATGATCGTAACTATGTTCAACAAGAAAAATCTATATAAAGCATTTTATATGAAAGTTTACCAAAGATAAAATTAATTTGCTAGGGTCACATTGAGCAAGTGTTGAAAATATACTTTAGATCAGACAGTTTAGCTTTGAAATCCCTTTGTTAAAGCACTCTAGAGTTTATCCTCTGCAAAAAGACTTGAATCTATTCGTGAATATGATACCAGAAGATCCATAATTACAAAGACTTGGGCTATAGGGAAAGTAAATGATCATAGAACTACATTTTGATTCATTGAATTTTAGCATTAATACCTAGTGTTATTATCTTTTCAAGCTATAACAAAGTTCTACAAGGTTTCCATTGTTAATTAAAAAATATATAAAAGAGATCAGTGATTTATTGTACTTTGCTGATGATGTTAATATCTCTGGCCATAATTCTGTCTCTTTTTCCACTATAATCACTTTCTTTTTTAAATGAATTTTTATATTTTTATATATATTTTTTTATTTTTTTGACTTTTTTTTATTATTGTTCAAGTACAGTTGTCTCCATTTCCCACCCCCACCTCAGCCATCCCCACTTCCCACCTTGATCCTACCCTCCTTTGGTTTTGTCTATCTGTCCTTTATAGATGTTCCTGAAAACCCTTAATCATTTTCTTAACATCGGTCAAGTGTTACAATGTCAACTAACAGGGCTAGTACTGCACTAGTATTTACCTTAAGAAACTATGAAAACAAGAAGGAAGCATGAGCCTGCGGTGCTCCTACAATTTTGTCTTGCAGCATGGGCTCTGCCATTACCTTAAGCTTATGTTGAGGATGGAAAAAAACAAAACAAAACAAAACTCTAATTAGGTTCTACTTGTCCCATGTTGTCATGTTAAGTTTTTCGCTGACCTATTTTCAGAAAAACAATCACTAGCAGCTCAGGCCAATGGAGAGGTATGATAAAGTCAGAACACTAAAAGACAACTGCTGGCATTGGGAGCTGCCAAAATGCATTTATTTCTCTCTTCCCCCTGCCTTTAGAGCTTACAGATTAAAACTAGTAGATTGCATTCTCCCAGTTTACTCTCTCCCAGTGCTGTTTCTTTCTATAGCCTAAAGTCAGTTACTGACATGAGGACTTGCCTGGTTGAAGGCAGCAAATGGGAGAGTGCGCCAGAGTTCCATGTGTTGTGTGTGTGTGTGTGTGTATGTGTGTGTGTTTCTATCTGATGTGGGGCTCATTTTGAAAAGAAAACGAATGAGCAGAAATACAAAAAAGCCAGAGAAATAAAGATAGTGGTAGTGGTAGGGCTACTAAAACCAAAGGAACGCAATAAGGAGATTTAACGATGTACCAATTCATAAGTGGCGACTAAATATACAATAAAGATGTCACTAAAATCAATAGAAAAATATACTGTTTAGCAGATGGTATCAGAAAATGTTCTGCTGTTAAGGAGAACATAAAACTGTATCTCCACATAACTCCATGTTCAAAGTTTGAAAGCAGATGCTTTAAAAACTTAAATGTGGAACATAAAACAATAAAGATAATAGGAGATAATGAGTGGGATATTTTTATTCTCATCAGAGATTGTTCGGTCTGCCATTCTGGAGAATAATTTAGCAATATAAAGTCTAATTATGTATGCATAAGCCTTAGGACAAGGTTTATGACCCTTGATAAAAATTTTAAAGATATTCTCACTCAAGGAATCAAAGTTTTTGTATTTGAGATTTTTTGGCTTAATATGATTTATGTTGCAGGTACAATGCATATGGATAATTGAAATTATATAACAAAGTTTCCTTAAGTGATGAATACACACTGAATTTTAGTTTGAAGTAAATAATATATGTCCTCCATATTTTTCATGGTATTTAAAGACATAAACACAATTTAGTAAAATTATTTGCACTCTTAAAACAATTTGAAGTCAATTGAAGTTAGAAAAACAATCCTCACACCATCTATTTGGCTTTCATAGTTCCATTGAATAAACAATTGTTGTCTACAGGCTCCTGCATATTTTTAATTAGGATATTCTTAAATTTCTAAAATCCATAATAATGAAGGTATAATAAAAAGATGTAAAACTGATAATAAACCCATTTAAAACCAAAGCATATGTAGAGGAATGCATAATTCTTTCTGAATGCCCAGAATTTACCAACTAAAAATGTTATTAAAATATTAATGTGAAGAACAGTGGAGTCCACTTATATCTTGAAGTAAAATTTTAATATCAATAATTTGCATGCACATATTTACCCATCCAAGTGCACGAAGGTGATTTAACTAAAGTTAATTTCAGGAGTCCCTTGAGCTCAATACAAAAATTTCTTTTTTTTTCTAATATTTTTGTCATTTCAGACTATTCCATGTGGCAGGATTGACGTAGTAAATCACTTCCATAAAGCTTTAGAACAACTCACCTGAGTTGGCCAGTATCCTCAAAAGTTTTTGACCTATTGTCAAGGAAAATGCACTAAATTAGTAGTCAGAAGGTAGTGGTAGAACCTCCATTTGCTGTGTCATATCTAACTACTGGATATCTAGTTGTTTTAGAGTCTTATATAGTTTATAAAAAATGAAATGCACAAATGTTAAAAATAGAGTCATTGTGACAGGTGATTATCAATTTAGAACATTTCTAATAGCTTTCAAACTATTTGTTTCCTCTTACTTGAGCTACCTACTTTCAGTATAGCCCAAGTCTGAATGGTTGAAACAATTAACCGTTATCTGTTTTGGATTATTTATATCGCTATATATTCTGTTTCCTGTTTTTATGTCAATCAACTTAAAAGAGAATAAAGAAGAAGGAGAAAAGATTTTGGGGCCATAGTTGGCAGGTAGATTTGAAAGCTCGATGCATATATAATTAGAAGAGAGTAAGAAAGAGAGAGTGATATCTAATCTTAAAGATGTTAAAAGCATACTACTAAGTTTATTTCCTTAAAAAATAGAAATTAACAGAAAACCAATTCAGCAATTATCTATATATCTATTAGGGAACTGGTCTGAGTGGCAATGATGAATATAAGCTCAGCCCTGGATCAAAAAACCGATAGGCACGAGGCAGCCCACAGGAGCCAGGCCCACTGGTGGGCTTTCCTATGGGGAACCAGGCCTGCATTATATCTACGCTGCTTTGAAGCTTGCTTTTGCTAAAACTCCCTCACCCTGAATCAAGGCAACACATGTTCAATGCATATCTTTGAAGTAACTTCCTAAAGTCTGTGCTAAACCACCCAAGGATGGAGTGTAACCAGTTCAACCACTTTTCCCCTTGCATTTGTAACATTCTTTTCTTTGTTATCTGTAAGAAGTAATCAGCAACATCCTTTTCTTTGTTATCTGTAAAAGGTAATCACCTAAAGCAAACCTGTGCATAATGAATGAGGGACTTCCTTGATATAATGCTCCTGGAAAAGCAATAAAAGCCTGTCCAGGCAAGGGTCAGAGCCCTCTCTCACTCAGAGAGTGGCCATGCCATCCCTTTTCTCCACAGGAGTTCTGCAGTCTGTGTGAATTCCTTCATGGCATCCACAACACCACGGGCACCACTGGTTGGAATCCACATCATATATCTAAATATATCTATCTTTATATCTATTTATTTATCTATTTCTCAATGGTTAAACACATTTTTAATATAGTTAATTTCAATTATCCATGTGGAAAATCACCAAATAACAAAAATAGTCATCATGAAAGAAATAAAGGAACAATTAAATGGTAAAATATTTTAAAATAATTAATAAGATGACATTAATTATTCCTTACATGTCAATAATCACTCTAAATGTAATTCGATTGATTTTATAGTCAAAAAGCAGAATTTCTGAATGGATAAAAGACAAAACCCAACTACATTCTGCTTATAAGAGAATCACTTCAGCTTAAAGGACACTTGTAGGCTTAAAGTGAAGGAAGAAAAAATGACATTTTATACAAACAGAAACTAAAAGAAAGTGTGGGTAGCTACAATAATATAAGAGTGAGTGGACTTTAAGCCAAAAATAGTAACAAGATAAAGAAGCACACTTTATAATAATAAAGGGGTCAGCTTGTCAAGAGGATATAATAATTATAAATGTATAAACCCAGTATCAGAGTTACTAAATGTATTAAGCAAATACTAAAACATTTCAAGAGGGAAATAGACAATAAAATAATAGTAGGGGGGTTTAATATCCTACTTTTAGCAAGGGATAGCTCATACAGACAAATTCATCAAGGAATTGTTGGACTTGAGTCATACTTCATGCCAAATGAAATAGATTTTATACCAAATGAACCTAACAAACACTTATAGAACATTATATACAACAACAGGAGAATACACATTGTTTTCAAGTGCACTCAGAAAGTACTGTAGGATAGATAATATGATAGGCCATAAAACAAGTCTTAGAAAATTGAAGAAGGTTGAAATCAAACCAAGTATCTGTTCTGATCATGATGCTATAAAACTAAAAAATCAACAGAAAGAAAGCAGAAAAATTCACAAACATGAAAGCTAGACAAAAAAAATTATAAACAAAAGAGTGGGTCAAGAAGGAAATTAAAAGATATGTCAAAAATATGTATTGAAAGAAATGAAAATAACACAACATACCAAAATACATGAGATGTTGCAAAACCAGTTTTGAAAGTGAAGTTAATAGTGAAAAAGAAATATTTTAAGAAGAATAATCTCATTTAAACAATCTACTTTTACACATAAAGGGACCAGAAAAAAGAGCAAATTAAGCCCATGGTTTAGTAGAAGGAAGGAAATAACAAAGATCAGAGACAAGAAAATAGTAGAAAAGGTCAATAAAACTCAAAATTAGGTTTAAAAAGATAAAATTGTCAGACTTTTAGCTATACTAACAAAAACACAGGACTCAGCCCAGCTGGTGTAGCTCAGTGGATTGAGCGCAGGCTGGGAACCAGAGGATCCCGGTTCGATTCCCAGTTGGGGCACATGCCTCGGTTGCGGGCCAGGGCCCCAGTGAGGGTCATGTGGGAGGCAACCATACATTGCTCTTTCTCCCTCCCTTCTCCTCTCTCTAAAAAATAAATAAATAAAATATAAAAAAAACAGAGGACTCAGATAAATAAAATCAGGAATGAATGAGAATTCATTATAGCTAATAACACAGAAATGCATAGAATCATCAGAAAATACTGTTAACTATTATGTGCGAACATACTGGATAACCTAGAAAGAGTGGATAACTTTTCGGAAATATACAACTTACCAGGACTGAATACTGAAGTATAGAAAATTTGAAGATATCAGTAAGGAGTAAGGGGACCAAATAAGTAATAAAAATAATAAACTTCCAATACAGGATTAGATAGTTTCCCTGGTGAATTATACCAAACATTTAAATGAGAATTAATACCAATGGGGCAGCTGATAGCAACTGGGAGAACTGTGCGAGGTCCCAAGGTGCCTACTTTGAAGGGGACTGAGGCATCATTGTCCAATGTATATTTCTTGGATCTTGTATCTTCTTCAATAAATGTCTCTATTTTCCCTATTACATGGCTGGGTACCTTCTGTACAGACTTTGTATATAGGAAATTCTAAAGACTCAACCCAAAACTGTTGGAACAAATCTACAAATTCAGTAAAATTGCAGGATATAGCATCAATCCCCATAAATCAATTGTTTCTATAGACTAAGAGAAAAATGTTTGAAAAATAAATTTTAAAACCTTCAAATTCACAATAGTATCAAAAACAATAAAATCCCTAGGAATAAATTTAACCAGAAAAATGATCGATCTGTTTAATGTAAACTACAAGATGTTGATGAAAGAACACTGAAGAAGACACGAATACTCCCTGTTCATGGGTTTCCAAAATTCATATTGTGGAAATGCCCATGCACATCAAAGTCATCTATAGAATCAAGGCAAATCTTATAAAAATTCCAATGACATTTTTCATATAAATAGAAATATAATTTTAAAAATTTACATAACTGCAAAAATCCGAAGTAACAAAAGGAACCCTGAGGAAGAGAAAGAAAGCTGGAGGCATCACACTTCATGATTAAAAAATACACTACAAAGCTTTGGCAATCAAAACAGTATGGCACTCGCCCAGCTGGTGTAGCTCAGTGGATTGAGCGCGGGCTGGGAACCAGAGGATCCAGGTTCGATTCCCAGTTGGGGCACATGCCTGGGTTGCGGGCCAGGTCCCCAGTGAGGGCCATGTGAGAGGCAACCGTACATTACTCATTCTCTTTCCCTTCTCCTCTCTCTGAAAATAAATAAATAAAATCTTAAAAAAAAAAAAAAACAGTATGGCACTGACATAAAATAGATGCATGGATGAATGGAACCCAGAATAGAGAACCCAGTAAAAATCAAGTAAAAACCATTTACATGTACGGTCAACTAATATTTGATGATGGAGTAAAAATAAAAATGAAATGTCACCTCAACCTGTTAAAAAAGCTATCATCGAAAATACTTCAGATAACAGATGTGGGAGAGGATGTGGAGAAAAAGGAGTTTTTGTTCACTGTTGGTAGTAATGTAAATTAGATCAGCTACTATGGAAAACAGGATAGAGTTTCCTCAGAAAATTATATATTGAAGTATAATATCATACAGCAATGATTCTGTGAATATATCAAAGGTAATGCAAACAGGATAATAGGGTATTCCATGCTAATTAAAACATTATAAACAATAGCCAAAGTATGTAAACAATTTAAATGTCCATCAGTGAATAAATGGATTAAAGATGATTTATATTTATATACAATGAAATATCATTCAGCCACAATAAAGAAGGATAGCCTGCCATTTGCTACAACGTAGATGGTCAATGAGGGCATTATACTAAGTGAAAGAAGTCAGAGAAAGACAAATACTATATGATATCACTTACATGTGGGATCTAACAAAACCAAAACTCATAGAAACAGAGAATGGAATAGTGGTTACCAGGGGCTGGGGAGGGCAGAGGAGGGTGGCAGAAATTAACAAGATATTGATCAAAGGATACAAACAGTTAGATGATGAATAGATTCAGGAGATATAATGCACAGTAATGTCTTTATACTTAGCAATACTGTCATATACTTCAAAGCTGGAAGAAACTAGATCTTAAATATTCTCACCATAAAAAAGTGTTGGTAATTATGATACAATGGATGTGTTTGTTAGCATATGCTACATTGCCATAAATAAATGTATCAAATCACCATGTTGTTCACCTCAAATTTACACAATGTTATGTCAATTTAAAAAAAAAGATACATTATTAGTCAAGATAAAAAAAATTCAACCTGAAGATTAAACTGTAAAAATGTCACAGCATGCTATGATAATAGCTCTGGATTGATATTCTAGAGAGGATACTGTATTCATCAGAGCTTTCTTGGGAAAAATATAGAGAAATCCTTGCTCAGAATGCAAGCATTTATTTTTCTCTCCTCAGAGTAACTTACTTATTGATAGTCTCTCTACACTAAATTTACTATCAGAGAATCACAAACAGGAAAATGTAACCCCCTAAAATGAGAAGTGATAATTAAATAAGGAGGACATTAGATTGCAGTGGCTTTAGTGCCTTGGTAGCCTACTAAGCAAATAAAACTCTAAACTTTTAATGCTTTGAGCTTAAGAAATCAAAACCTAAGGGCCAGATCACAGGTAGCCACCAGGCTTTCTGGAATAATGCACCTGCTTAAGTTATAGCCAGTCAAATAATTTGGTTGATTACTTCTGCCTTTTCTCTAAAAAAGTCTTTCCCCTAGTTCCTGTTGGTATAACACTTTTAACTACATCTAGTTTGGCACCACCCAATTCAAAGTAATTTTGTTTAAATAAATTTAAAATTTGTCATATGGCTCAGTTTATCTTTTTTCTTTAAGATTTTATTTATTTATTTTTAGAGAGAGGGGAAGGGAGGGAAACAGAGAGTCAGAGAAACAGCAATGTATGGTTGCCCCTCACATGGCCCTCGCTGGGGACCTGGCCTGCAACTCAGGCATGTGCCCTGACTGGGAATCGAACCGGGACCCTTTGGTTCCCAGCTCGCGCTCAATCCACTGAGCTACACCAGCCAGGGCTCAGTTTATCTTTTAAAGGTAGAAAACTGAAAACCTTTTTCTGACACTGTTAAGTTAGTTTCTACTTTGATTAGTGAGCTCATCCCACACTCATCTGTTACATGTCCTACCATGACATCACATATAAACAATTTTAAAGATACTTCTATGGATACACACATACAAGCACATACACACAGTATATGTTTCATGCTGGAGGAAATTCCTCTTACATCTTAGTAAGGACATGACTTTACATCACTCAGAAACACATTTTTATATTTTGACTTTTATTCAATTCTTTAAATGACATTATGTCCTGTGCTAAGTCCTAGAAGAGCACAGAGGCAGGAAAATCTCAAATATTCCATGCAGCAACATCTTCACTTATATGTCCCCTAGAGCAAGGGACATAAAGGAAAGAATAAACAAATGGGACCTCATCAAAATAAAAAGTCTCTGCATGGCTAAAGAAAACAGTAGTTAAATAAATAGGGAACCAACTGTATGGAAAAGTGTATGTGCAAATGATACCTCAGACAAGGGTTTGATCTCCAAAATATATAAAGAACTCACACGACTTCACTCCAGGAAGACAAACAATCTAATTACAAAATAGGCAAAGAACCGAAACAGACACTACTCTAAGGAAGACATACAGAGGGCCCAGAGACATATGAAAAGATGCTCAGCATCACTAGCTATCAGATGCCAATTAAAACCACAATGAGATACCACCTCACGCTGTTGAGAATGGCCATCATAAACAAGTGAATAAACAACAAGTGCTGGAGAGGTTGTGGAGAAAAGGGAACTCTAGTGCACTGTTTGTGGGAATGCAGACTGGTGCAGCCACTGTGGAAAACAGTATGGAATTTCCTCAGAAAACTAAAAACAGAACTGCCCTTTGATCAGCAATCCCGCTGCTGGGATTATGCCCTAAGAATCCTGAAACAACAAGTCAGAAGAACCTATGCACCCCAATGTTCACAGCAGCATTATTTACAATAGCAAGTGCAATTGTAAAGAAAGAAAGAGCCTAATTGTTCATCAGCAAATGAGTCAATCAAAAACCTGTGGTACATTTACACAATGGGATATAACACAGCAGAAAGAAGGAATGCCTACATTTTGCAACAGCATGAATGGGACTGGAGAATATTATGCCAAGTGAAATAAGCCAGTCTGTGAAAGACAAATACCATATAATATCACCTATAAGAGGAATCTAATGAACAAAATAACAAAATAGAACCATAGACCTGGAAACATGCAACAGAGTGAAAATGAACAGAAGAGAGTGGAGATGGGGATAATGGTGGAAAGAAGGGGAAGGGACTGGACAAAGAACACGTATGAATGACCCACGGACATGGAGAACAGTATAAGAATTGACTGTGGGAGCAGGGGTGGGATTGGTGGAGGAAGGCAACAGGGGAAAAATTGGGACAATTGTAATAGAATAACAATAAAAGTGATTAAAAATAAATAAATTACCAAAATTAGATATCACCTCTCACCTGTCAGAATGGCTATCGTTAATAAATCAATAAGCAACAAGTGCTGGTGAGGATGTGGAGAAAGGGGAGCCCTTCTGCACTATTGCTAAATTCTTTCAAAACAACTTACAAACTTTCTTCCCCAAAATATAATGTGTAAAAGTGCCTGTCAACTTCAGGATGGTGAGTATATTTCCTTCTCTACCTAGCCCTGATGCCGGTGGTTTAGACTTTAATCCCCAGGAATGGTCTTTTTTCACCAGTACATGGCTCAATACACTCTTCTAAACAGACTTCCAGCCATGGCCCTTAAGTTTTTTTGTTTAATAAATGGTTAATCTGGAAGCACGCCAAATCTCAGAAGACAAGAGCATTACTGCAGTGCTATAGTGACTTCTTGCTACCACCTGGCCTATTGAAAGTATTGAGTAGCCAAGACATTATTCAGTAGTTCATATCAGCCCACAGAATTGCATTGTCACCTTGTGTCACTCTGAATCATTTAAAATTTTTTTTCTGAATGATTGTTTATTGGCCCTCAATAATTCTCCGTCACTACTTAATTTCCTTTCATCCTCCCACCTGCAATTATTCCTCATTATTTTTATTCTTTTAAATGTGTTAGACTAGGAAAAGAAAGGGAATGCTTGGATTCAGAACTATCATGGCATGTGTTTAATGAAGAGAAATAATCAGCCAACAAAGTATCCCAGATTGTGCAGACACAGAGCAGCTGCAAAGATGAGTCTCTGTAGTGAGAAGAGTTCACCCAGGTCTCCAAAAGAGATGTTGGGGAGATCACAGCTGTGACCTGGTAGAGTGAAGTAAGATATGGGGACCACTCTTATAGAAACCCTGGAATAGAGTTTTACTGAACCTTTTAGGAGTGGATCCTCCTAAGCAGTGGTAAGACTAGGTGATGGCTTTAGAATATGCATATTCTGAAGAACTTGTAGATGAATTTACCCTTTGACTAGGCTGAAATATGTGAGCCTGAACTAAAAAAAATATTTACCTAAATAAACCATTTCTGAAGTTGTGCAATGCAACCAATTACCTCACAAATAAACATTCCTGCATCGTTTCTTTCATTTTGCTTTGTTGTTGTTTTCCTTAAATGGTTGCTATATATGCAGCTCACCATAATCCAGGGGCACTTCTAAAGTCTCTCAAAAGAAGTGCCCACAGGACTATGGTGAGCTGCATAGAATTTCCTCAGAAAACTCAAAAAGAAACTGCCTTTTGACCGGGCAACTCCACTGCTGGGACTATACCCTAAGAATCCTGAAAACCAATTCAAAAGAACCTATGCACCCCAATGTTCATAGCAGCACAATTTACAATAGCCAAGTGTTGGAAGCAACCTATGTGCCCATCAGTAAATGAGTGGATCAAGAAACTATGGTACATTTACACAATGGGATCCTACACAGCAGAAAGAAAGGAGCTCTTACCTTTTTTGACAGCATGGATGGAACTGGAGAGCATTATGCTATGTAAAATAAGCCAAGCGGTGAAAGACAAATACCACATGATCTCACCTAATCAAAAAACATCTAATCAACAAAACAAACAAGCAAGCAAAATAGAACCAGAGACATTGAAATAAAGAACAAACTCACAATAACCAGAGGGGAGGGGAGTAATGGGGGAAAGAAAGGGAACGGTCATCAAGGAACATGTATAAGGAACCCATGGAAAAATCCAAAGAGGCATAGTATCGGTGGGAGGCGAGGATGGGTGGGGTGGGAGAGAATGGTAGGGGGGAATGGAGATAATTGTACTTGAACAAAAATGAAAACATTTCTAATATTAGTCACATGCCCTGTATTAAATGATCTTCCTTACTTTTATCATATTAAGTATTTTAAATTTTTGATGTCTTCTTAAATTTATTCAATTTGCTTAAAGAGAATAGTCCTGAATAAATAACAAAAATGAGTAGGATCAGAAACAACTTTGACAACTTTCTGCAAGACTCCAGCCCTGGCCAACGTCTAGAGTAAAGCCCTATAAATGCCTGAAGCCAAGGCCCAGATGAGCTGTGCTGGGATTCTGGACCCACAGATAAATTTGTATTGTTTTAAGTCACTAAGTTTGTGCTAATTTATTACACAACAATAGATAACTAAAACAAAGTGCTAAAATAAAATTACAGAGAGAATTTTGTTGCCATGACTGTGGAAACTTACTGTTAATAAGAAGGTTATATGAAATGATAAAAGAACTCCAATCAATGGCACAAATATGTATGCATTTCTTTATGTCTTGGCAGGATAAATATACTTTTTTCTAATAGCTAAACTAAAATTTGTCTGCTTTAATATATCATCTTATGTAAATATTTCTTGAATAACTTATCAAATGGGAATCTGACCTATATTTTAGAAATAAATAATATTTTAAAGTTAACACCATCAATATTTTTAACAATAAAATGTTTTCACATTGAATATAAATAACATTTCATTTTTCTTCAAATAAAGAATAGCCCACGTGGCATCTTTTCATTCATCACCTAAAGTCATGCAACAAATTTAACCATAAATGATATGCAATGAATAATTTTAATGGCAAGATGCAAAAATGTTTATAATAAGATGATTTTCAAAAAAAGATTTTAATTAAATAGTCTAATTTAAATCAGTAAGTTGATTACTGGTACCCTTTCTTTGCCAAGATAAAATAACACATTTTGGCATATGGCGTGGAATATGTTTTTATTTCAGTGTAAGTTATAGGTATTTCTTCTAAATCCTTGATATATAAGAGGTACTTGTAACAATATAAATATAGGGCAATGGTGAGAAATAGTCTCCAGTAGTTTTAAAGTAATATACACTGTTATACTTTATAACTCTCTGTTAAGCCATTTCTACATTTAAATAAATAAAATGCATAAAATTTTATTTGAAAACAAATCTTCCTCATTTGTAGGATTTCGACCTGTTTTCCAATAATGTTATATAATTTTTTCTTGGATTTATTTTCTTCACCTGAGGACACTTTTTTTCCTTTCTTTTGGAGAGAGAGGAAGGAAGACAGAGAAGCAAAGATGTGAAAGACAAACTGACAGGTTGCCTCCTGCAGGCGCCAGACCAGGAATCAAACCTGAAATCTAGGCAGGTGCCCTGGCCAGGAATCAAACCTGCAAGACTCTGGTCCGTCGTGGGATGATGCTCCAACTACTGAGCTAGGCAGGGCATATTTTTATCTATGACATCTCATTAATTCAGATTATCAAATGATGTATCATATGTCAAACAACTAGTAGGGTATATTTCATAAAAGATAGTTATCAAAAAGTATTCATATAGTTTGTAACTAAAAACAATATTAAACTCCTGTCCTACATGTTCAACTCATAGAAACTTAGAATGGTATGTTGCATAGAAAGAGAATAAGTATCCCTTTTTAAACTCTAGTAACAGCAAAACTGGAATAATGGTCATTTTATTAAATTATGCTGATGTATGTTTCTACCAAGAACTTTTTATGTTTATAATTAAACTAGGAAGACATGAGTACTCAAACATTTTAACAAAGTACTTAAAGTAACAAGTTGAAAAGTCATCCTAGTTGTACTCAAAACATTTTAAGTACTCAAACATTTTAACAAAGTACTTAAAGTAACAAGTTGAAAAGTCATCCTAGTTGAAAATAAAGCTTTCAAATGATAAAAGATGAATCTAAACCATAGGGATAGTCTAAGTAAAACTGATGCTTTAGAATTTTTTAAGGTTAAAAATGAAATTTAGCCCTGGATGCCGTGGATCAGTGGATTGAGTGCTGGCCTGAGAACTGAAATGTTGCCAGTTTGAGTACCGGTCAGGGTACATGCCTGGGTTGCAGGTCAGGGTACATGCCTGGGTTCCGGGCCTGGTCCTCGGTTGGGGGTGTGTAAGAGGCAACCAGTAGATGTATCTCTCATACATCGATGTTTCTCTCCCTCTCTTTCTCCCTTCTTTCCCCTTCTCTAAAATAAATAAATAAAATCTTTAAAAAAAGGAAGATACTTTCTTTGAAAAAAGAAGCTTAGTTTTAAAATAAATGGACAAATAACTTCATTCATTGCTCACTTTATCTGTTTAAAGGTATTTGAGATATAGCATAGATTTATCTTTTTTATTAATATGATAAATAAATAAAACAAATAAACACATTTAGAAGAGAAAGACGTGATTAAGTTAGTATTTTTCTGCTGGAGATAATACCACACCTTAACACTAGGACAAAGCATAATTAGAATGTAGTACTGGAATGGGCTAACTTATTCTATAGGTGAAATAACTAAGACCCAAATAAAGTAAGTAAAGTTAGGAAATTCATAAAGTAGATGATTTGAGTCAGAGACTCATTTGTCTCAGGCCAAGTAAAATCTGGCAAACTGCTTCTGGTTTTCTTCTAAAACAATCAAAGCCTGTTTGTTATTGTCTGCCTTGCTCAGCATGAGTGTCTGACAAGCTAGGTGATTTTACTCAGGACACTGTGGCCAGGCCCAGACTGGCTGGTCTCACAGATCTGGTGACACTTAGCCATCTCACGAATTCTCTGATTCTGTCTAACCAAGTAAATATTAAGACAAAAACAAAATGCAGCAAAATTTAGAGAGTCTGCCTTTTTATTGTTTTGTCATAATATAATAATTTATTGAGAGGAAAACATTTAATAGTAATTAATATTATTGTTTTAATGTAAAAAATGGGTCCTCCTCAATTAAAGGTATGGGTTTTTCAATATAATTTATAATTTGCAGCTAATTAATCAATGAAAGCAACATAAGTGATTTGCCAAGCTGTTTCACATTGTGCTCTTGTGATGTTTAAAAATTAACAAAAATTTGCAAAGCATTTTTCCTTTTTCGTACACTGTTGATTCTGATGAATCAAAATAAGAATAAAAATAGTAGTTTTGGTTGCTATGGTACATTTACACAATGGAATACCATTCAGCAGAAAGAAAGAAGGAAGCCCTGCCCTTTTCAACAGCATGGATGGAACTGGAGAGCATTATGCTAAGTGAAACAAGCCAGGAGGTGAGAGACAAATACCATATGATCTCACCTCTGGTGGAACCTGATCAACAAAACAAGCCAGCAAGCAAAATATAGAGATATTAAAATAAAGAACAGACTGAAGGTAACCATAGGGGAGCGGGAGGGGAATAATGTGGGGAAGAACAGGAAGGGTCTTAAGGAACATGTATAAAAGGACCCATGGACGAAGCCAAAGGGGGTAGGATTGAGGGTGGGAGGTGGGGTAGGGTGGGGTAGGGGGAGGGGATGGAAAAAATAGAGACAACTGTACTTGAAAAATAATAAAATAAAATTTAAAAAAATAATTTTTAGAATAAAATCTTGATCTTACCATTACCAAATGGCCCCATATAATGCAAGTAGTTTGACATCACAGAGACTTTGTTCCCTGGTAATTCTCAGCCTGATATTAAAAATCATAATTTAAAATGTTTTTGTTTGTTTTTTACTAAAAGTCCCATAAACAAATGAGCTTTATAAAGAATGAGTACAATATATGGAAAGACAGATAAAACAGAAAATGCTGAAATGGTAAAATTTGAAAAGAGCAGTACAAGAAACAATAACACATTGCATATCTAGAAAATACTCTAACCCAGAAGGCTATAATGGCAATGAAAGGCTGTTTGTAGTGTAATTGCACCATTCTGTCTATGCCCCATTCACTCTTATTATCTTGTCATTTTACCTCTTCCTACAGACACTCTGGCTACCTTATGTCATCTACTGAAAGTGAACGGGTGGCTGCTTCCTCACTTGGAGCCTGTTAATATACTATCTTGCTAACAGTAGCTCTTGCCCCAAATGACCAGGCATTTCACTTCTGTGATGTGTGCAGAATCTTGCTGTGTTTATTGACAAGGATGTTAAAATGGCTTACGAATCTTCTATAAAAGTGTGCAGGAAGCTTTATCGAAACAATACACATGTACAAGGCACTGACAAATGTTTAACGAAAAAATAGCATGTGCTGTGACAATACCTTTATAAAGTTTTCAAGTGGAGAAAATATCCATTTGATGTATAACCTGCTAGTTAGTGAGAGCCAATTTTTTATATCTTTTCTCAAAGAGAAATAATTGAAATTAATGGAAGCTAAGCATCTCAAACTGATTGGATCAAGTTATACCCTTACTGGTATTACAAATGTTGTCAACAGCAGACTTAAATCACTATGTCTTTTAATTTTAATTATACATAGTTACTGACTCTTAAGTTAGTAAAACAGGTTAGTTTGCTATAGTAGCCATTGGAGTTTATGACAGAAAAATATCTTTGGAGATATTTTACAATACCTCTGTATTCTATTTTTTTAATTTGACACATTGAATAAAAATAAATGTGAATTGTAATCTTATGAGCAGAAAATATGGAACATAAGTCTTACTACTTTTTTTTGTCCTAATTGACCTCCTTAGTTGAGGAAGGTGAGGACTATAGAACACAGTTAACGGCTAAATTTTGCACTAGCGAGGCCATTATACACAGTGAAACACAAAATTATCCTAGGAAGAAGCAGAGGAAGAATGCAGGCCTTCCTCTGTAAAGATTCAGTCAGAAATCACTGGACTATGAACCTCATAAATGTAGTGTTCATATCTTTTCCACCTGTGAATCTCCATGACTAGCAAAGAAGCTAGTATATGGTGGGTATTCAATACATACTAGTTGAAAGGATGAATAAATCCTTGAAAGGAGTGAAAGGAGTTGAAAGGAGTGAAAGCTACCAAATAACTGTTATGGGTAATTTAATTTTCACATAGAAAATAGGAAATACCCATAACATAATCAAATGTATTTCTATTGTTCACAAAATAACTTTGATGCAAATGTGCTCTGCAGGAGAACTAGATTAGAGTTTAACATAGGTTAGAATTTAGAATGTTTCAAAAATAATTCATAGATCTGCTACAAATATCATTTTTAAATCCTTTGTCTTTTTTATTTTTATACTTTTTTGTAAAGATACCATATGTTATATGTGGAATATTCAATATCCATATTTACAAATTTATCTTTTCTGAAGTATACTGTGTTGAATTCTACTGTGTAAAAGTCACATAGTACCTAGATGCAAGCAGATTAACACAAGAGTTCCAGCATAGTTCTCACAATGCTCCTGGTACCCTGGAATCTGAATGTCATTTAGAAATAAAACAGTTATCAGTAACAAATCACAGTAGAGTCAACTTATAACTTGATTTCTAATATAAAACATCCATTGCAGTCTCTAATGATTCTCAAAGTATGGTCCCTGCATCTACAATGTCTGGGAACTTGTTAGAAATGCAAATTCTCAGGCTCCATCCTAGGTATACAGAATTGGAAACTCCATGCTTGGAGCCCAGAGACATTAGTTTCAATAAACCCTCTGGATGATTTTAATTCATCTCTATTTTGAGAACCACTATTCTCTGATACTTAAGGGTATTCAGAAATCATAAAGCCCTATAGGATAACATTAACCAAGTATTTTCATTCTATGAATTTTATCCTGAAATTCATATGATTTCTGTTGGCTTAATTATTTTGCTTCCAAAGTTTCTAGGTTCCAGTCGTCTGGAGGTTGTCAAAATATCCCTTACATGCTAAAGACATGTTTGCTTCTGGCTTTTTGTACTTCTCCTACTGGGCCATCTTTGGACTTGGGAGGAAATATATACTTCATTTGGGGATATACTGCTAGTTTTAAATGGAATTCAGAACAAAAGAAATCTTGGCAATAGACCCAGCCTTCTGGGTCATGTGGTCTAGCTGATCTGATGGTTCTTGGAGTTCCAGTGGCATTCAGAGATGTTGTCTGAGTTTTAGCAGGCCCCACTCTGTGAATTATAGTGAAAGCCCTCAGAACTTTGGAACAAAGTTCTATTATCTACAATGTACAACTACTGTCCTTTAAAGAAAGCAGCTTTAGGTCTTTCATAGGGACTTAGAAAAGACTAAACATTTAACCATGGGCCACCAAGTTTTTCTGTATACATTATGAACTGAGTACCGTGTAGCCCCCCAGAAATCACAGCACTGAGTGTGTACATCAGCACCCATCACCAAAGTGATGTAATATATACAGCACTGGGCCTCAGCAGGACCCAAGGCACACGTTGAATGAAAAAGTGGCCCAAAGGCATGTAGTCAACTCTACAATGCTTTCTTTCTCTCTTTACCTGTATCTATGGCCTGATGGGGAGTTTCTATTACTAGCTGACCAAGGATAAAACATGCCAGGTTGATGTATCTATAGGATATATTTACAGGATATACAGGAACTATTCACAAGTGGACAGCTATAGCACAACGGCCTCCAGAATAATCCTGAAGACTATCATGAAGGAAAATACTCTCAGTGGACTGAATTTGGATCAGACACCTGCTTGTTTATTTTGCCTGGAAAGACAGACTGTTTTATGAGCTGGTTGATTTGTTAGTTGAGGTTAATCATTAGAAATGGTTAATAATTGAAGAAATATGATTATAATATTGGTACAAGGAGGTCTGGGAAAAAAGTATGTGGTTAGTCCACTTCAATCATCAAAGATTGGGAAGATATGTATGAATTATGCCCAACAAGTGACCTAGGCAGAGAAATATCTTAATAATGAGGATAGAATGACCTATTCTGTAAAGTCAGTCAGTCTCTTTCCCAAACCTTTACTGTCATGTTTCATGGGCTGGTGAACAAGATGTCCATGGTGGAATGCTCAAAACGCCTGAAGGCAACAGGTAAATCATACGGGGAATATTTGGAAGATTCAGCAGAACCAGAAAAGGGTGGAAGACTGGGTCAAATTAGAAGTTACAACAAAATGGGGCAAGACATAAGGTTCCGATGAATTTTGTTTCTCAGGACAATACTTCTGAGGAAAGAAGGAAGTAGAATGCATCCACTGGCTCTCGTATCCCTTATAGTCAAAATCTGACTTGTGGATTATTGATGTCAGGCATTTCTGGAATCCTTTATGTCTCTCCTAATTAGAAATTTCCAGGAAGGAGAAACAAGATGAGTAGTATGAGATGCAAGTCCCCATATTCAAGAAACAGAGAGTGGCTCACAGTTAGAAAACATTTAAAAAGTTGCCCAGAATATGAAGTCAGTCTTGAGCTCAAGGCTAGGCTTTTTTTTTTTTTTGCCTTTTACAATTGTGTCATTTTATCAGTGATAGACAACAGAGTTATGATAGCCATGATACACAAATCTAGGAATAAAGATATTTTAAATAAATTTTATTTTTAATTACATTTAACATACAATATTATACTAGTTTCAGGTGTACAATGTAATGATTGGACAGTTCTATAACTGAAAAGTGACCAG
Organism: Micronycteris hirsuta; assembly: GCA_004026765.1. Classification (NCBI taxonomy): domain Eukaryota; kingdom Metazoa; phylum Chordata; class Mammalia; order Chiroptera; family Phyllostomidae; genus Micronycteris; species Micronycteris hirsuta. Next base: position 21,552 of record PVJI01015112.1, on the reverse strand, counting down.
CCCAATAAGAATAATATCTATCAGACTATGTAACATAGTTATTACAATATTATGAACCACATTTTTCATGCTTACCTTAAATCCCTGAAACAAATTTTATAACTTGAAATTTGAAGATATTAATCCTTTTCCCTTTATAACTCATTTTTCCCAACCCCTTTATAGTCAATTAATATATGACAGAGGAAGCAAGCACATACAATGAGCTAAAGATAGTCTATCAATAAATGGTATTGGGAAAATTGGACAGATAAGTGCAGAAAAATCAAACTAGCCCACCTTCTTACACCATACACAAGAATAAACTAAAAATGCATTAAAGACTTAAATGTTAGACTTGAAACCATAAAAATCCTAGAAGAAAACCTAGGCAGTACAATCTCAGACATTGCTTGTAGCAATATTTTTTTCTGATATGTCTCCTCAGGCAAGGGAAACAAAAAGTAAATAAATGGAACTACATCAGACTAAAGCTTTTGCAAAGGAAAAGAAACTATCAACAAAATACAAAGACAACCCACTGAGTGTTATAACATATTTAGATACATCTGAAAAGAGTTTACTATCCAAAATTTATGAAGAACTTATAAAAGTCAACACACACACACACACACAAAGAAAGAAATGACCCAATTAAAAAATGGGCAAAGGACCTGAATAGACACATCTTCAAAGAGAACATACAGAAAGACGGCCAGTAGACATATGAAAAGACACTCAACATCACGAATCATCAGAGAAACGCAAATTAAAACCACAATGAAATATTACCTCACACTGGTCAGAATATCTATAATTTTCTGTTTTGTTTATTCACTTGTTTTTTACTTTTCACATATAAGTGAAATTACATGGCATTTATCTTTCTCTGTCAGACCCACTTCACTTAGCATAATTCCTTCTAGTCCATCCATGTTTTCACAGATGGCAAGATTTCATTATTTTATATGGCTTATTAACATTTCATTGTATTTGTATACCACTTTGTCTTCATCCATTCACACACCAATGGACACTCAGATTTCTTCCATGTCTTTGTCATTGTAAAAAATGCTGCAATAAACATATGGATGTGTATGTCTTTTCAAATTAGTGTTTTGGTTTCTTCAAATAAACATGCAGAATTAGAATTGCTGGATCCCTTTTTGTTTCTTGTTATAGGATTTGTTTTAAAACCTATTTCATCTCATATAAATATACCCCAGCTTTTTTTGTTTGTTCTCATTTGCATGAAATATTTTTTCCTCCCTTTACTTTCAGTCTGTGTGTCTCTTTTTATCTGAAATGGGTCTCTTATAGGACGGCATATATATGGATCTTGTTTTCTTATCCATTCAGCCACCGTAGGTCTTTTGTTTAGAGTATTCAATCCATTTACAACTAATGTATTTATCAATAGGTATGCAGTTATTGCCATTTTATTATTAATATTTTTGATATTTCCTTTTTTCAATTTCTCAAAGGAGACCCTTTAACATTTCTTATAATACCAGTTGGTGGTCATGAACTCCTTTAGCTTTTTCTTCTCTGGGAAGTTCTTTATCTGTCCTTCAATTCTAAACGATAGCCTTGCTGGGTAGTGTAACCTTGCTTATGGGTCCATGCTTTTCAACACTTTGAATATTTCTTCCCAATTTCTTCTGGCCTGCAGTTTCTGTTGAGAAATCAGCTTACATTCTAATGGGAGCTCCCTTATATGTAACTGACTGTTTTTTCTTTCTGCTTTTAGGATTATCTCTGTACCTTTAACTTTGATATTTAAATTATGAAGTATTTGAGTGTGGGCCTCTTTGGGTTCATCTTGTTTGGGATTCTGTGCTTCCTGAACTTGTATGTCTATTTCCTTCAACATTTTGGGGAAGCTTTCTGGCATTATTTCTTCAAATAGTTTTTCAATCCCTTACTCTCTCTCTCCTCTTTCTGGTGCTCCTATAAAGCAAATGTTGGTATGCTTGAAGTTCTCCCAGAGGTTCCTTAAGTCATCTTCATTTTATGGATTTTTTTTCTTCTTGCTATTCTAATTGGATGCTTTCTGCTTATTTGTCTTCCAAAATGCTGATTTGTTCCTCTGTTTCATCTAATATTTAATGTATTCATTTCAGTTAATACATTTTTTTCTTTTTAAGTAGTTTTTTATGATTTTTTTTTGCCTTATTTTTATTGTTGACACTGTGACACATGTCCTATTTACTATCCCTCCTTTGCCCATCTCTACCTAGCCTCAGCCATCCTTTTCTCTGGCTGTCACCACACTGTTGCCTGTGTCTGTGCATATATACATATATATTCTTTGGCTAATCCCTTCTCCTTCTTTCATAAAGTCCCCCCTCCCTTCTGACAGCTGTTGGTCTATGCCATGAATTCATATCTCTATTTCTATTTTGTTTTACTCTTTATTCTGTTCATCACATTTTACATATACATGAGATTGTATGGTATTTTCCATCTCTATTTTTGTTTCCTATCCCTTTATTATAGTTCCAAGACCATCAGTTCTTCCCCTAAGTTCATTAACCATTCCGATAACCAATGTTTTGAATCGTGCATCTGGTAGGTTGTTTATCTCCATTTTGTTTAGTTCCTTTTCTGGAGTTTTGTTCTGTGTTTTCATTTGGAACATGTTTCTTTGTCTCCTCATTTTGGCTGCCTCCCTGTGTTTGTTTCTGTGTATCAGATAGAGCCACTACATCTCCCAGTCTTGGTAGAGAGCAGCCTATGCAGTGCTGTGGGGCCAGTGACAGTTATCCTGCTTACCTGAGCCAGGTGCACCAGGTGTGCCCCTTGTCTGGGTTGTGTGAGTACTCCTGTTCCAGCAGACCTTTGATTTCTGTTGGCATGTCAATTGGAGGGAATGACCCTTAAGCTGATTGGCTGGAAGGACTGGTCATGACTACAGTAGAGACACTGTTATGCAGGAATTGACCCTCCTGAGCAAGATTCACAGGATTCTAAGGCATGCTAATCCACTCTGGTGTGTCATTTGTAGAAAGAATTGGGTGATATCTGTTGTGGTCTGAAGCTGGCCACGAGGTGTATTGATTCTGAAGCCTCCTGAGAAGGCCTCTGAGTGGGCCAAGATCAGCCACCACCTGATATGAGCTACAAAGTGATCTGCAGATAGTTACCACTTTTGATGGGCTTGGAGGTGCCTAGTAGAGAGTAAGCTACTTACTGTGCTTGGCTGCCACTCTTGTTAGTCTTGGTGCTGCTTAGTAAGATGTATTGGACATTCAGAGACATACCCTCCTTGTTTAAGGTTTGTAAAACTTTGAGAGATGTTAAGAAAGTCCACAGCACAAACTAAAATATGGCATTTGTATGGAAATACCACTGGGCTCATTTCAGTGGGCTCTCAAGTTAGCTGAGGCAGGGTTTCAGGGAATCACCATGGCAGGATCCAGTGTCTGCCTTCTTCATGGTGGGGGAGTCAGGGATTAACAAAGGAACAATTGCTTCAACAACAATTTTGTCTGGAAGAAACCTGACTCTCCAGCCCTCATCCTAAAGCCAAACAATTCAGTTTCTCCTCTGCATGTGCACTTTTCTTTTCAAACTGTTGCCATCAGCAAGTAAGTCTGTGTGTGGGCCCTTTAAGAGGAAAGCCTGGGTCTCCAGAAGGCCTGTGTCTCAGCCACAAACCCCGCTGGTTTTTTAGAGCCCAAAGTTATTCATACTTTGTTTCTCCACACTGAAACCCTTAGCTAGAGAGCATGAGGCAGGGCTCCTCAGGGGGCCCTCTGCAGTGGAGCTATCCCTCTGGATTTTTAACTGCCACATGGTGGTGTGGGGCCAGCTCATTCCACGTCTCCACCCTTCCTATCAGTCTTGATGTGGCTTCTTCTGTATATCCTTAGTTATAGGACTTGTGTTCAGTCAGATTTCAGGTGATTATAAATCATGGTTGTGTAGTTTAGTTGTAATTTCCCTGTGGTCCTTGGAGGAGAAGAGCACAGTGTTTACCTACTCCACCCACTTAACCCAAAATAAATATGCTTTACCAGTGCAGTTAGTGACTCTTAACATCTCAAACATGCCTAATACACTGGAAATTTCATTAATAACTTTGGTAGCAAATGGGCCCACAGAAGATGCATCCTGTGGATAGGTGCAATGTGGAACACAAAGAGAGGGCAGAGCATGAAAAGGCCAATTAGAGTACAAGGTGAGATGGCTCAAACATTCTCAAAGCATAGAAAAGCAGCAACAGCATTAAATTTACTTGTTCAAATATTAAGTATTTATATTATAGTAATTTTGTCCTGGAAATGAGAAGATGCCAGAAAGACAGAGCGGTCCTCTAGCCAAGGAAGGGAGGTGCAAGCACGAAGCAGGGTCATGCTGTCCAGCTGGGCATCTGCTCACACAACAGACATCCAGCTTGCTTTTGCTCATATGGCTATTGGGAAACCAGACTAGCTTTAAATGTGGTCAAATATGAGCATGGCTAAAACATGGGAGATACAAGTAAAATTCTACAGCTCAGGTGAGAAACTATAAAAATTCACTAACACTGTATACTGAGACATGTATTTAATTTTAAAATATTTCTTATGTGCAAAGTATACACATAAAATATTACTTATGTACAAAGAAAATATGCAATATGAATAGACTATGTTTTCTTATACTGTTTACATTTTCTCCTTTTTATTCATCCTCTTTCCAAACAGTATCAATTCAAATGTGTTACTTCTCCATAAAGTATGTTAAACTCTTTTAAAAAACAACATGGGAGGCAAAAATATCTATGCAAGAAGAGAGAAAAATGTTTGAAATGCATCCAGATATATTTGTAATAAAAATATTTATGTTTTATGATTGTAGAAGGTGCTTTGGGGATTAAAATAGTCACATTAGAATTGTTGTTACTCTCCTTACAACTGCATTTCTCTTTTTTTTATTTATATGTAAACTTTCTTAGGATTCTGTCAGGGTTTACAGTATACCACATTTTAACACAATGATGAAGTGAAAACATACAGAGCTACACGTGGTACTGGGAAATGGTAAGTAGGTGATAAATGACCATCTCTTCCAGAGCAATAAAGTAGCCATTTATGGCTCTCACAGCATAATCGGGGTAGTTTCCACCTCTATCGTTTGTTCTCTGTCTTATTTTAGTTAATTATTTTTCATATGGACTTCAAAATGCAAGGTTGAGAAACCAAGGTATCACAGGGTTTCAGGAAATATAAATGTTCATCAAGTTTAAAGGGTTGGGAAAAGGAGGAATACATTCAGAGGTAAGGCAAGGCAGTGGTAGAGAGAACAGGTTGTTCTAGAAAACCCACCCCTGTTTCAATTTTGTTAAAAAATGTTATTTTCCTCTCTCTATTATCCATCATGCTTCTCTATGGTAATGTAATCAGGAAAAAGTATAACTATTAAAAAAGGTAAGGCTATGAAAAATTATTTGAAAACCTTGAATATAACCCATCATTTTTGGTTCACTAGAATGTGCTCTTGTTGCTTCCTAAGAAACTATGTGATAGCATTTTCTGAGTTTATTTAAATAATGGTAATACAGTATTTAATTTAATAATGAGAAAAAAGCTACTGGGATACAGGTTGGTAGGGATTAGTTGAGGAAAAAACAATCGATCTATTAGTAACCCATCCTTATCTGGACGATACTATGACAAATAGAGCACACTACATTTTCCATATCTAGAAAACATGTTTAGTAATAACAACAAATATAGACCTAATTGTCTGTAAGCCTAAATGTCTCTGAACCTTGCCATAACCTTTGAGAACCCAAAGTAATCTAGTAACAAGCTTTTTGCAACAATGCATCCATTCTTAATAGTCTATGGTTTTTACAACACAGATAGACACACTGAAAAATTCTTGTAATTTTAATATTACATTTAAATAATATTTAATACCACAATATTTACACAATACTCTTTTAAGTGTTAGTGTTCATTTACACATAATAGACAATGCATTTTATGATTCTCACTAAAACTAAATTGGAAATCCTTGTACTGTCAGAAAATAAAAATTCAAATATTCTTTAACAATTATTAGGATAAGAGATTTGGCCATTTCCATCCAAAACTTTGGCAGCCAGGTTCCGACCTTTATAGCAAATACAGTTTGGATCCTCCTAAAAAGAATATTCATCCTAGCACCAAAGTCACCAAACACTTTGCCAAGCCCCTCCTTTGGATTATTGCATATCTACTCTTTCTCCAGGATTTCAGCATTCACTGAAATGTGTGACGCTAGTCCTCATCTTGGTAAGGAGTCACAGACTCCTTCCCATAAAATAAGCTTTTGAAAAGCTGATTAATATTGATCATTCCTCTGAATGATGCTCACTAAAGTAACAAAAATCCAATGTAGCTATTTAAATGAATATGGTAGGAAGATATGTCCAAATACAGCCTGACTACTAAACATCACCATGCATTTGAAATATTCTTATGCTACCCATACCTTTTTTAAGTTTGATATTTGTACTAGAACAGATAAAGAAGTTTTATAAAGCTTAATAATGAAGAAATTGACTCTCTTATAAAAATGTAAAGGAAGAGTTGTTGTTTTTTTCATTTATTCACAATGGCATATTGAAAAGTAATCATCTTACTTGAGTTTAAGTAGAGCAATGTTGTTCTTTTATCAGAAGTCACTTCTCTGGCAATCTCACCATTCTGGAGAGTAGTCTAGATACAGAAAGCAAAAGAAAAAGCCTTGTGAACATTCAAAATAGATGCAACCGAACTTATACACTGAAGCTTACTTATTTTATCCATAAGGGAGAAACGTATCCCATTACACTTATATCACATACAATTTTACCACATATTTTGTTAATTTCTAGGAGTAACTCAAAACTTTGTGAATCATCAAGAGGCTGAAATAAGGTAATAAGTATTCCCTAGATGACTAATGTCATAAAATTAATTTCTGCAGAACACAGTTTTGGAAAATTGGTTTTAAAAGAAGTACAAAAAGATATTTGATAATTTGCCCAAAATTATATCTGCCAGTAGTTGGCATTGAGACCTAAACTGCCAATATTTCAGCCTTTAGAATAACTCCAGGTTTAAATTATTAATAATACTTAAATGCCTTTTTTGTGAAGAATCATGTACTGATTTGATGCCAAGAAGTGATTACTATTTTTAATGAGACAGAGATATTAACTCAGTTTTCCAAACATCAGAGTATTTTGTTACAAAATAAATTGTGTTCTAATAAAACAACAACCTGTTAGACTTCCCAGCAGCAGCTAAAAACATACGTTTAGCAGGTTGCTATCACCATAGGGATCAGTATTTGAGTTTAAGTTGTAAACTATGTAAAAACATGTTCCACCTTACGCAAATAGGGTTGAAATATTATTAGAGTTACTATGAGTTTTTTTTACAATAATGCCAAAATTTTAATTATTTTCATAATATTTATAGAAAATAATAAATTAGTGATGTTTTATTACCTTCCTCGCATTTCAGAATACATTTTATAGTATTACTGTGCTAAGGCAAAGAGCTGATTTGTCAGAGTCAGCTCAGCATAATAGATAAGGAGAGATCACATACCTCAAGAAAACCACAGAGATTTGTAAAATCTTAACTCTTAAATAAATCTTAACTCTTCCCTGTGTCCAGACCCTTCACAATTGGACTTCAGAAGTCACCCATTAAGAGTGCCTTGTTCCTATCACTTAAATCTATGCTGTGTTTCATCAGTAGCTTGCAACAAATGTAAAGATATTGTAGTACTGCAACTAAAGCTTTTATTTATTTTTATTTTAATTTTTTCAAATTTATTTTCATTACATTTTTCCATTACCATAGCTCTCCCTTATGCCCCAATCCCACCTACCATAACCACATGTCATCGGTATGCACGAGTCCTTTCTCCTTTTTGTTCCATGATTTCACCTCCGAAACCCCCCTCCCAAGCTGTCAGCCTGCCCTTTCTCTATGATTCTGTCTTTATTTTGTTTGTTAGTTTGGCTTGTTTATTAGATTCAATATATGAGTGAAATCAGATGGTAGCCATTCTACTCTGACTGGCTTATTTTATTTAGCGTAATATTGTCCAGGTACTTCATGCTGTCACAAAGGGTAAATTTTTCTTTTTTAGGGTTGAGTATTATTCCATTGTGTAAATATCCCATAGCTGTTTTACCATTCATCTATTGATGGACACTTGGGCTGCTTCCATATCTTGGCAATTATAAATTATGATACAAGGAACATAGGGGTGTGTATAATCTTTTGAATTAATGTGATGTGTTTCTTCAGATAAATTCCTGGAAATGGAATCTCTGGGTCATGAGGCAGTTCTATTTTTAATTTTTTGAGGTGTATCCATACTGCTATCCACAATGGGTGCACCTATCTGCATTTCCATCAATAGCACAAAAGGGTTCCCCTTTCTCCATATCCTTGATGACCCTTGTTTGTTGCTTTATTGATGATGGCCATTCTGACAGGTGTGAGGTGATATTTCACTGTTATTTTAATTTGCATTTCTCTGATGATTATGGATGTCGAGTATCCTTTCATATGTCTATTGGCTTTCTGTATGTCCTCTCTGGAGGACAGTCTATTCAGATCCTTTGTCTGTTTGTTAATGGGATTTTATTTTTGGTGTTGAGTTTTATAAGTTCTTTATGAATTTTGGATATTAACCGCTTATCAGACATATCAGCAAATATGTTCTCCCATTTAATGTGTTGTCTTTTTATTTTTTTGATGATTTTCACTACCCAATGTAATCTATATAGTCAACACAACTCCTATCAAAATATCAATGATGTATTTCACAGAACTAAAATGAATCTTTCAAAAATTTATGTGAAAGCACAAAAGGCCCCACATAGGAAAAGTGGTCTTGAAAAAGAATAAAGTTGGAAGAATCATGCTACCTAACATCAAATTATAGTATAATGCCATAGTAAGCAAAACAACATGGTACTGGCTTAAAATAAGACACATACATCAATGGAACAGATTAGAGAACCCAGAATCAACCCACAACTTTATAGTCAAATAGTATTTGACAGAGGAAGAAAGCACCATAGTGGATTAAATAATTTATTCAATAAATGGTGTCAGGAAAATTGGACAGATATATGCCAAAAAATGAAACTAGACCACTTTCTTACACTACACACGAGAATAAATTCAAAATGGATCATAGAGTTAAATGTTAGACCTGAAACCACAAAAATCCTAGAAGAAAACAGTAAAATCTCAGACATTTCTCATAACAATATTTTAGCTTGATATAACTCCTTAGGCAAGGGAAGCAAAAGAAAAAAAATTAACAAATGAGACTACATCAAACTAAAAAGTTTGCACAGCAAAGGAAATCATCAACAAAATAAAATGCAACTAAGCCTTTAATTCTGAACTTTTCCAGTAGAAACGACAAGCCCAGGATAGTCTTTTAGATGATTGGCATTCGTGTAGAGGAGATACTAAGTGTTCCAAGAGAGGTCCTGGGCATTTGAGAGTTTAGCAGAAGTGCTTGTCAGATCCACAGTCAACCACAGAAACATGCAAGAGGCAAGGCAAGATTCTTAACTGACGCACAGGCAGTAAGCAGTAATAATGACTTAGCTATTCAAGTTACTAAAATTTTGGATATTTTATTTTGCAGTAAATGCTAAAGGATACAACCACAGACCTGGAAAATTTATGTATGCAAATGTGTCTTTAATAGATATCTTCCTGAATCTCTTATCTAAGTTATTCATATTGATTTTTAATTTAGAAACAGCTGACTGAAAGATGTTCAAAGAACAAAAGGAAGATACAGGGAAAATCAGAAAAAATGATGTATGGACTAAATGGAACCTTCAATAAAGAGATAGTCTAAAAGGAACTAACAAAAATTATGAAGCTGAAAAGTACAATAAATTTTAAAAACCTAGCAGAATCCAAAGATAGATTTGAGTCGGTAGAAAAAGAATTAGTAATTTTGAAAACCACACAATGGGCATTACTGAATCCAAGGTAAAGAAAAACAAAGATCGAAGAAGAATAGGTAAGTCTAAGGGACTTATAGAGTATCATCTGTAAAACCACATAAGCATGTGGTAGTCCCAGAAGGAGAAGAAAAAGAGAAACAGGAAGAGAAAATATTTGAAGAAGTAATGACTTCCCAAGTTTAATAGAAGAAAGTAACATACACATACAAGAAGCTCAGCAAACTCTTAAGAAAAATGAAATAAAAAAAGACCTACACTGAGACAGATTTTATTCAAACTAATAAAAGCCAGAGAGAATCTTGAAAGCAGCAAGAAAATGTTGACACATAGTATACAAAAGATCCTTATTAAGAATAGAAGAAGACTTCTCATCAGAAATTTTGGAGGCTAGAAAGCGATAGGCAATATATTTAAAGTGCTAAAAGAAAAACACAACAAAACACAAACAAACAAAACTCTTTGTAGGAGAACCATTCCACTCACCATGGGAAATGTAGCCCACCATTCCACATTTAAAAAAAAAAAAACAGTGGAATGTGGGAGGCAAACAGGCCCCATGTGTGTGAAAACGGGCTTTCCTGTGGGTAAATCAGGATGGCATCTTTCCTAGAGTTAAGTCTTGCTCTTGCTAAAAAACCCTCTCACTCTGGATCAAAAAAACAAATGCTAATGCATATTTAGCTTCCTTAGACCTGTGCTAATCCTTTCAAGTTCAGCCATACCTCTTGTCTTTGCATTTTTGAATAATACTTTTGATGTACCTTCCTGGCTGTCTACCACCTAAAGCAAATCAATGCATAGTAAATGAAGACTATTCTGATGTAATGTACCCAAGAAAAACAATAAAAGCCTGTTAGGGCAGCGCTCAGGGCTTCTCTCTGAGTTCAGAGGGGGGTCACATAGTCCTGGCTCTTCTAGTCCTATGTACTCTGTGTGAATTTATTTACACACCTGCCATAGCATACGAATTCCACGGGACAGGATTCACGACACTCTTAACCAAAAATTTTATAGCAGGCAAAACTGTCCTTCAAAAGTGAGTGCAAAATTAAGACATTCATATAGAAACAAAAGCTAAGGAAGTTCATTACCACTAGATATGCCCTGCACAAAATACTCAAAAGAGTTCTGCAAAGTAAATTGAAAGGACATTAGACATTAACTTGAATTTATATAAAAAGTAAAATTCTCAGTAAAGGTAAATACTTGGGCAATTATAAAAGCTTGTGTTATTAGTTTATAACTCTACTTTTATTGTCTACATGATTTATGAGACAAATACATTTTAAAAAGTATTTGTCTGAAAGCTACTATTATTATAATTTTGGATTCTACCTAATTTAAAATACTAATGTATTTAATAATTATTAAATTATATCAGGGAACATTCAATATATAAAGATGTAATTTTGTGACATCAACCACCAAAAGTAGTAGGAGCGGAGGAATAAAGAAGCAACTTTTTTGTTTGTTACTGAAGCTAGGTTAGTACAAATTAGAATTTATAACTTTAGAATGTTAAATGTAATATCCACAGTAATCACAAATAAAGTAGCTACAAAATGTATGCAAAAGGTAGTAAGAAAAGGACTTAATGCTTCACTACAAAATAGAAACTAAACAAAATAAAAGAGTAATATAAGAAATAAGGGACAAAAATCTATAAAACACACAGGGGTGGGTGAAACTAGGTTTACAGTTATTTGTATAGAAAATAATAATTAATAAATAATAATAAAGAAAAATAGAAAAATTATCAAATTAAGTCCATTAACAGTATTTACTTTAAATGTAATTAACTAAATTCTTCAATAAAAAGACAGAGATTAGCCCTGGCTGGTGTAGCTCAGTGGATTGAGCACAGGCTGGGAACCAAAGGGTCCCGGTTTGATTCTCAGTCAGGGCACATGCCTGGGTTGCGGGCCAGGTCCCCAGTGAGGGCCATGTGAGGAGCAACCATACATTGCTGTTTCTCTCCCTTTCTGTCTCTCTCCCTTCCCCTCTCTCTAAAATTAAATAAATAAAATATTTTAAAAAATTTTAAAAAGACAGAGATTGGCAGAAAAGTTAACAACTTATAATTCAGCTATGTGCTATCTACTAGAGACTAACTTTAGATTAAAAGAACTTGAAGGTAAAAAGTTGGAAAAAGTTATTTCATGTAAATAGTAATCAAAATAGTGCAATGGTGCCTATACTATGATCAGAAATAATTGATTTTGAGTCAAAAAAGCTCACAACATACAAAAAAGCACATTATAGATTAATAATAGGTTCCATACAGCAAAAAGACCTAATAATTATAAAAAATTATGCTTCTAGTAATAGACCAGCAAGCTTCTTTGCTTTGAATAGTTTATTAGACTACAAAATGTTCTCAATTTATTCATATATCCATTTGCTAAAGCCTCATTCCTCTCACTGATGGCACAGTGATATAAAACATTAATCTTTTCAAGTAGATAATTTTCTGTAACAAGGTGAATGGTAGTCTATGGCTGGGGATGGACACTAATCTTTAAATTAATTTGATTTCACTTAAAAAAATAGCAATATCAAGCCATTTGTACTCCTTTACATAAACCAAATTATATTTTTTAAGATCATCATTGTGGAATGCAACACTGTTCTATGCTAAGGATTGAAACCACTGGTTGCTATTTTCTTAACATAACATATGAAATAAACTAAAGGCAAATTTAAATACATGTGAATAAGTAATGACTCATTTTTTCCAGAATGTTAGAGAAATACTTAGAATAATAAACTTTATCTCCTGATGTTTTATAGCCATACTTTTAAAGATGGCCAGGAAGTCAAATATTTCCAACTGATGACTATGGGTTATATATTTCCAAAGGTTATTTCTACTTATACATTCACCACCCAATCAATCTGTTAACAGTGACTTTTTCATATGAATATCTCAGGCTTCACATTTTCCTAAATCCTCTCAAGCAACAACCAGCTTCAGTAAATCCCCAGCCCCTGTAACTCTAGCCATGCAGTCTCAGGCCAGGCACTAGCAGAAGCTGGCTTTGGATCACAGTTTGGCTTTGCCTGAGAACCTCTGGGCCCAGCATAATTAGCAGCCATCTGCAGATAGTTTTGTAGCTAATGCTGAGTGGCTCTGAGTGGAACACAGGTGGTGGCTGACCCTGGGGTGCACAACCTGGAAACCCCAGAGCCTGCACACCCAGTGGACAGCTACAGACCATGTCAGAGAACCACCACTTTGTGCCTGCACAGAAGATCTTCCATGTAGGGTAGAAGTTAGTGGTCAGGGGTCTCAGTCAGTCCTTGAAGCTGACTGGCCTAACTAAATCCCTTCTGCTGACGTGCCAACACAATCAAGGCTTAACTACAAGAGGAGGGTATACTCAGCCCACACAGAGGGTGCACTGCAAGTACCCATCTAGGCTGAAAGGGAAGCTGGACCATACAGAACATCTACTACATTAGGCCATACTACCAAGACAGGGAGTCATAGAAGCTCTACCTAATACATAGAAACAAATACAAGGAAGAAGCCAAAATGAAAAGACAAAACAAACATGGCCCAAATGAAAGAACAAATCAAAACTGTAGAAAAAGAACTAAACAAAATGGAGATGGGCAATTTATCAGATCATAATTCAAAACATTTGTTATAAGGATGCTCAAAGAACTTAGTAAGGACCTCAACAGCATAAAAAAGACCTAGGCAGAAATGAAGGATAACTAGTGGAAATAAAGAATAACTTGTAGGGAATCAATAGTATAATGGATGAAGCTGAGAGTCAAAGCAATGATATGGAATATAAGGAAACAAAAGATAACCAATCAGAAACAAACAAAAAAAGAAAACATGAATCCAAAAAAAAAAAATGATACTGTAAGAAGCTTCTGGGATAACTTCAAGCTAACCAACATTCACATCATAGGGATGCCAGAAGGAGAAGAGAAAGAGCAAGAAATTGGAAATTTGAAAAAAATAATGAAAGAAAGTTTCTTTAATTTTGTGAAGAAAATAGACATGCAAGCCCAGGAAGCACAGAGAGTCCCAGACAAGATAGATGCAAATAGACCCACACCAAGCACATCATCGTAATTAAAATGCCAAAAGTTAAAGACAAAGACAGAATCTTAAAGGAAGCAAGGGAAAAGCAGTTTGTTACCTATAGGGGAGTTTTTATGACTGTCAGCTGATTTCTCAAGAGAAACTTTGCAGGTTAGAAGGGGTTGGCAAGAAATATTCAAAGTGACAAAAAGCAGGGACCTACAGCCAAAATTTTTCTACCCAGCAAAGCTATCATATAGAATCAAAGGACAAATAAAGAGCTTCTCAGACAAGAAAAAAACTAAAACAGTTCATTATCACCAAACTATTATTATATGAAATGTTAAAGGGACTTATTAAGAAAAAGATTAAAACTATGAATAATAAAATGGCAATAAACACATACCTATCAACAATTAAATTTAAAAAACAAGCTAAGCAACAAGAAGAACAGAATTATGGATATGGAGAGAGTTTTGATGGTTTCCATATATGAAGGGGTTTTGGGGGGAACTGGTGAAGAAATGAGAGGATTAAGAAGTACAAATTGGTAGTCACAGAATAGTCATGAGGACATAAGGTACAGTACAGGAAATGGAATAGCCAAAGAACTTATATACATGACCTGTGGACATCAACAAAGGTATGGGAATTGTCTGAAGGAGTGAGGGGTTTGAGATGGATTGGGACAAAAGGGGAAAAATTGTGGCATCTGTGACAGCATAATCAACAATATATGATTTATAAGAAAAAAGTCATGATTCTCCCTATCCAGTGCTGCTAAATTTATCTTTCTGAATCACATGCATATACTCTTTTGAAAATGCAAATATGTAACTAAATAACACTTCAACATCAATTCCATTTATGGATTTCTATTGCCTTCAGTACACACTATTGCTTAGAATAATAATCATTGTCCTTAATCATCTATCTATAAGCCTTAACTTAACAATTTCCTTTCCTCTAGTATACTATTCTAAAGTCATTGTCATTCTCTAAATGTGAAGTCCTCCCTTTGCATCTATGTTGCTTTTCCATGGCAGTTGCATCAACCTGGACTCCCCTTTCCCTGAACCCCTTAGCCACTAGTCTTTCTTCCAGACTAGAGAGAAATTACTCTGTAGCATATATGCTCAAGTGGTATACCCCCAAAGTAGTAATGCCTCTAGCCTATGGTTCCACAAGAGCCCAGCGAGTGCCAAATAAATGAATATATATGTCATGGAATATCAACTTGAAAATGCCTAAAGTGATTACAGGCTATGCAAATTTTACTCAGGGAGTTTCTTACACATTTTATTATTCAGGAAGATCACAGCTACATATTTTTCTATTCAGAGAAATTTAATAACACTATGTTATTTTACTGATATACCATTTATGATGAAACATAAAACTTAAAAAAAAACTTAAACAGCACTCTATTCAGTTATATAAAATCAAAGTACAAAAAGAAAAAGCATGTCGATGTCTCTAAGTGAGTAGGGCAAATCTTGAGCAATCCCATGACGCTTAAGAAAACTGAAGTATTTTCCTTTGGGAAAGAGGTTATTGTTTGATAAGAATAGCATTTTCCCTTTGAAATTCATCTCAGAAGTCAACAAAGATTATCAGTTACCATTAAAATAGATAATTTTATATCATTTTTCACAAAAAATTAGATATTGTCATGAAATCTATGTGTCAGAAATTGAATTCGGTACCATAAGGCTCCAATTGAGGACTACCTAGAAGAATTTTCCCAACTCTAAACATTGGTAAGTTTTTCTCAAAAGGTGTGTAGTAAACTGCATCAGAAATTAAGTGCAAGGCTCAATGTCATGTCTTCTTTTTATCAGATAAAGGAGCAAACACATTGTTCTAGACAGGATTTGTAAATGTCATACATGCAGAGTTTTCCACGTTCTTCTTTTTAAAACTTGCCTCTGTTCTGAATTAAAATTAATTCCAGCTGATTCCTCATTTTAAGGAGATCAGGCAAGTGCCCATTTTAAGGTATTGGGCATTTTTTTAGTAGTAGAGGAAGATGCAGGTAGATTTTGAGAAAACTTGTTTTAACTTATTCTATTTTAGTAAGTGATATTCCTGGTCAAGGTAATTCAGGTCTCTGAATAGTGGTTCCTGTGTGTGTGTATGTGTGTAATGAAATTAGTAAGACCAGCAGGGCAGGATAAATTTGAAAGCAGAATGAGAGAAAGTCTTTGAAAGGGTCATAGAACCCAGATTTGCTATTGAATAAAAAAAGATTAATAGGGTCAAACAAACAAATGTAAGTAGATGGCTTTTAGATTTTTTAATAATTCAAAATTATTATGACTCTTTTATTCACTTTTTAAATTCATATTATCAAATATTGAAATTGATTCTAGTTAAATATGGACTAACAATAAAGTAAAGACAGCTTTTCTTTTTTCATGAAACAAAACTACGTGAGTTTACAGTAAACATAATAGAAAAATATAAATAAAAAATTACAAAGAATATGAGAGGATCCAACAAAAATTTTTTTAAATACTTTTCTTTCTCTCTTTTTTTTAAGATTTTATTTATTTATTTTAGATAGAGGGGAAGGGAGGGAGACAGAGAGAGAGAGAAACAGCAATGAATTGTTGCCTCTCACATGGCCCTCACTGGGGACCTGGCCCGCAACCCATGCATGTGCCCTGACTGGGAATCGAACCAGGACCCTCTGGTTCCCAGCCCACGCTCAATCCACTGAGCTACACCAGCCAGGGCAGGATCCAACAAAATTTTGAAATAAAAAATCAGATGGATGATTGGTAACTTTGTTTGAGGGTCAAAAAATTCTTAAATCTTCTCTTAGCCTGCAGGCAGCAAGTAACAGAAATAAAACAAATTATATTGTAGAATTCCTGTAAAGCAAGGAAATGTAGAAACTACATAAGTCTGAAAGTTTTGCCACAGTAGGAATGAAAATAAGAGGAATGATGATAGGATACCTAATAAATTAAGTCAAAAAATCATAAAATATACTTGCAACAAAATTCAACTGAAAACAGATATATTTAAGTATGTAAGGAATCAGTAAGATGAAGACAAACCACAAAAGTGGACACAGGACAGGAAAGAACATTTTAGAGAAGTAAGTCAACTGGCCAAAAGTCACATGAAACAGCACACGCTTATGAGTAATCCAGAAAAAATAAATTATATTAACAACAAAAAGTCATTCACAACTATCAAATTGAAAATAAGTCAGATAATAAATGTCTATGATTAAGTGGAACAACTGATTTTTACACTCTACTAAGTATACAATTTTGTAATATCACTATAGAAATAGCCTAGTGTTATCTATTAAAGTTAAAGAAAACCACATCTGAAGTCCCAGCAATTTTATAATCAGATATATCACATTTAAAACAAAAACAAATAAACCAAAACCTCATATACATGTGCATCAGAACATACCAGAATGTTTGCTCATCAAATGTTTAAAATTGCAAAAAATTTAGAAAAACAAAGACATGTCCATAGAAAAAAGAATAGAATAGAAAAACTGCATTATTACTTCAATGAAAGTTTGATTACAACAGTAAAAATTAACTACAGCTACATGAAACAACATGGGTAACTTGGAAATATGCTCAGGAACTCAATAATTGCACAGTTAATAAAATTTACAAACTTTTGACGTTCTATTTTACATGGTTTTAGGGTTTCTATTAACTTTGCTAAATAGGACTGCTCATGTTCCACTATCATAGGAATAGCATCCTCAGCATTGTCAGTCATCGGAGATTCCGTCCAATACTCCCCTGCAGTGTTCTTGGGACCACTTCATATTTTAAAAAGCATTCAGAATCCAAGAAGTTATGGTGTATAAGGGTCACATCTAACAATATATGTTGTATTAGAAAGTAAACTTAAAAATTAAAAAATATATATGTATACTTAAGAATTTAGCCCTGACTGGTGTGGCTCAGTGGATTGAGTCCTGACCTGCAAAGCAAAGGGTCACCAGTTTGATTCCCCATCAGGGAACATGCCTGGGTTGTCGCTTAGGTCCCAATTTAGGGGGTGCTAGAGGCAACCACACATTGATGTTTCTCTCCCTTTCTTCCCCTCTCTCTAAAAATAAATAAAATCTTTTAAAAAAGAATTTATTTAAAAGTCATATCACAATCATAATAACATAAAAAAACACATTCTTAAAAAATATTTTCCATAGAAAAATAAATTATTGACAATAATGTTTTGTTATACTTTTTTTTTTTGCAAATCTCGTTAATGTTTACCTTAGGAAACAACAGCCAAATCATTCTATTTGCTTCTTCATTGTAATTGCATGGTACATTCTTTTAAATAGAGTTGATGAAGTGTATACAAGTTTCTCCAAATCCAAATTTTTAAAAAAATTACTTTATTGTTATTCAATTACAGTTGTCTGTATCCTCTCCCCTCCCCTCCCCCACCCCCTCCAAACCCACCTCCTTCCCCTGCTTCCACCCTCCCCCTTGGTTCTGTCCATATGTCCTTTATAGTAGTTCCTGAAAACCCTTCTCGCCACAGTCCCCTCCCCCTGGTTTTGTTAGATTGTTCTTAATTTTAATGTCTCTGGTTATGTTTTTCTTGCTTTTTTCTTTTGTTGATTATGATCCAGTTAAAGGTGAGATCATATGGTATCTGTCCCTTACCGCCTGGCTTATTTCGCTTAGCATAATGCCCTCCAGTTCCATCCATGCTGTTGCAAAGGGTATAAACTCCTTCTTTCTCTTTGCTGCATAGAATTCCATTGTGTAAATGTACCATAGTGTTTTGATCCACTCATTTGCTGATAGGTACTCTCCAAATCTAATCTTGTGTCAAAAGCTTGAATTTTACCATTGACAACCGATATTGCCACTAGTTTCTTTAAATTAATAAACTCACTTCATTCACTTTTAAGAAAATGTCTGCCAAATGCCAAAGCCTGAATAACTGCACTTCATCTGTCAATTCTACTTCAAATATTAATAAAGATTGTAAAAAATTATTTTTAAAAATCTACCCATGCTTTAATTAATTCTCAAGTATTTTTTTTCTTGTGATTACCATTGTACTTTGGTATGTTGCAGAAGTTTTATGCATACTTGCCATTTCTTCACACAGAATATTAAAATAATATATACTCAAGGGTGGAGATTTAATAAAATTATATTTTTTATACTTCATCCATGGCAGTGTTAGATATGATTGGCATTTTTTAAAATCCTGAATATGTGACAATGAAGAATATCACAACTACTCTCTGGTTCAGTGCCATGTCTTTAGTTCATGCTAAGGCACCAGCAGTTTCAACCACCATTGTTTTTGCACCACTGGTGCAAATGTAAAAACCATGCAATAGGCAATTAAATACAATATTCTCATAAATATAATTTTGACCTCTTGTGTTTACTGAAAGGATCTCACAGATGTACCCTCCCAAATTCTGTGGATGCCATCTTGACAACTATTGCTCAAATGGACCCAGACACAAATGAACTTACAAGCAAATAGAAGAGAAAATTCATGTATACAAAAGAGATCCAAAATAGGTTTATAGTTGTGAATACATGAAACACAGAGTTTACTCTTGTATTATTATGTATTAATTATTGAATTATTTTCCATATAAACAACTGTAAACCTACTTTTGACCACTCTTTTATGGTGCATACCAGAAAGTAATAAATAACATGGAAGTCCAAAGTGCTATGGGAATTCAGGGGCAGATAAAATTGTTTTCTCTTAGGGTCTTAAGAAAGCTCTTTTAAAGTGGTTAATGTTTTACAAATTAAGAAATTCAGGGATTATTCTCCAAACAAAAAATAGAGGAGTAAATACGTGGACATGAGAAAGTACATGGTGTATGAACTGAAAATCAGGAGCATCACTGTAACTGAAATAAATGTTGTATGGCCCAATATTACCCTGGCAGCAGCTGGTTCCAAAGACTTTTTTTGCTCGACTTTTCACTATGTCAACTCGAACCATTAACTCTTTGTGACCAGATTTTAGTTTAGGTTCTCCTCTCCCTTACCATTATTTAAAGTTCAAAATAAGTTTTAGAGTTGAGGTAAAAACCATTGAAGTCATTCATGTAGGATATGGCTAGTTATGTTTGGCCTTCATTATTAAGATATAATATGAAAATCTATGCCAAAATGTATTTAATTTTGGTAAATGGGTATATTAACTTGAATAAAACAATTTATATTAAAGTAAAGAATTTCAATTTGTGAATTAGTTCAGTAAATCTGTTCCTTTCCTTAGAGACATCCTCAAAAATTAACATATTAAGAGGTAAATATGTGTTATGTAAATACTGAGATTTGTATATTTTCTAAAATTTTCTAAAATTTTCTTGAATACCATAGTTCCACCATATTCTGTCTCTGAAAGTGGGAAAAAGTCATTTCAATGCTTAACAGAAATAATTATACTAACTTTACACCTCAAGAAACTAGAAAAAGAAGAACAAACTAAGCCCGAAGTTACAGAAGGCAGAAAGTAATAAAAATAATAACAAAAATAAAGAAAATAGAAACTAAAAGACAACAAAAAATGTACTAAAACTAAACATTGGGTTTTTAGAAAGATAAAAACATTTGACAACATAAATTAAGCAAAACTAGAGAGCTAAAATAAACAAAATTATAACTAAAATAATAATAGGGGTCACAACTTAAATTTGAAAAATGCAAAACAATCACAGAAATAGAAATAAAAAAAAATTTTTTTTAAGATTTTATTTATTTACTTTTAGACAGAAGGGAAGGGAGGGAGAAAGCGAGGCAGAGAAACATCAATATGTGGTTGCCTCTCACGCATCCCCCACTGGGGACCTGGCCTGCAACCCAGGCATGTGCCCTGACTGGGAATCGAACTGGCTATCCTTTGGTTCGCAGCCCGCGCTCAATCCACTGAGCTATGCCAGCCAAGGTGAAATAAAAAGAATTAGAAGGGGCAAAGAAGAATAATTATTACAAAAATCACCTAAATCTTAGATAACATAAAGGAACTAGATATATTTCTAGAAATATAACACAGATATACATATGATCATAAAAGAATACTATGAATGATTATACAAATAATTGCATAACCTGAAATGAATACATATGGTTTTAGAAACATACAACGTGCCAAGAATTCATAATGATAAAATAGAAATATAAACAGGCCAATAATGACAAAGGAAAATGAAGTAATACCCAAAAACTTCCCAATAAATTGAGAGACTTGGGACCATATGTCCTCATGGTTGAATTTTATTAAAAAATCATTTAAAGGATTGATGCCAATCCTTCTCAAACTTTTCTTTAAAAGTTAAGAAGTAGGAAACTCCTCAAAGCTCCTATTGTATGGCCAGCATTACCTGATACTAAGGCCAGTTAAAGACACTGAAAGAAAAGATAATCAACAGCCATTATCCCTGACAAATATAGATGTAAAAATTCATGAAAACCTAATTCAACAACACATTAAAAAGATGCTACACTATGATCATTTGGGATTTGCTCCTAGGACATAAGGATGACGCAACATACACACATCAATGAATATAATG
>PVJI01015111.1:0-42189 GCA_004026765.1 Micronycteris hirsuta | reverse complement strand
GGCTCTAGTAGCACTTAGTTGTCTTTAACTTCATTCTAAACAATTTTCTTAGATTGTGGTGTGAGAGCTGTCATATCAGAGTGCATTTTAAAAAACCTTTTCTTTTTTTAAATATATTTTATTGATTATGCTATTACAGTTGTCCCATTTCCCCCCCTTTCTTCCCCTCCACCCCCACCTCCCCCATTCCCCACCCTTTAGTTTTTGTCCATAGGTCATACACATAAGTTCTTTGTCTTCTGCATTTCCTATACTATTTTTAACCTCCCCCTGTCTGTTTTCTACCTACCATTTATGCTACTTATTCTCTGCACCTTTTCCCCCTCCCTCCCACTACCACTCCCCTGTTGATATCCCTCCATGCCTTATATAAATCCCTTTAACATTTCATACAATAAAGGCTGGGTGATGATGAACTCCTTGAACTTGACCTTATCTGAGAAGCACTTTATCTGCCCTTCCATTCTAAATGAAAGTTTTGCTGGATGGAGTAATCTTGGATGTAGGTCCTTTCCTTTCATGACTTGGAATACTTCTCTCCAGCCCCTTCTTGCCTGTAAGGTCTCTTTTGAGAAATCAGCTGACAGTCTTATGGGAATTCCTTTGTAGGTAACTGTCTCCTTTTCTCTTGCTGCTTCTAAGATTCTCTCCATATTTTTAATCTTGGGTAATGTCATTATGATGTGTCTTGGTGTGTTCCTCTTTGGGTCGTCCAACTTCTTTGGGACTCTCCAAGCTTCCTGGACTTCCTGAAAATCCATTTCCTTCACCAGCTTGGGAAAGTTCTCCTTCATTATTTGTTCCAATAAGTTTTCAATCCCTTGGTCTTCCTCTTCTCCTTCTGGCACCCTTATGACTCGGATGTTGGGATGTTTAAAGATGTCCTGGAGGTTCCTAAGCCTCTCCTCAGTTTTTTGAATTCTAGTTTCTTCATTCTTTTCTGGTTGGATGTTTTTTTCTTTCTGCTGGTCCACTCCGTTGATTTGAGTCCCAGTTTCCTTCTCATCCCTATTGGTTCCCTGCAGATTTCCCCTCATTTCCTTTATGTTATCCTTCATTTGTTCGAGTAATTGCGACCATCTTTCTTCGAATCCTATGAGCATCCTGATTCCCAGTGTTTTGAACTGTGCATCTGGTAGGTTGGCTATCTCTTCATCACTTAGTTGTATTTTTTCTGGAGCTTTGATGTGTTCTTTCATTTGGGCCATTTTTTTTTCTCAGTGTGCTGTTACTTTAAGGGGCGGAGCCTTAGGTGTTCACCAGGGCAGGGTAACCCACGTCGTTGTGTTGTGAAGCTGCCTGTGGGGGAGGGGCCTGAGAGAACAATGGCACTTGCTCTGTTCTCCGCACTTCCCCTGCTACCCACAAGCAAGTTGGGTCCTTCTTTGCTGGCTCTGGGGTGAGTGGACGGACCAGCACAGTTCCAAGTCCCTGTGGGTCTCCCCAACATACTCTCCTGTGAGGCCAGGAGTTCCTCCAACTGCTGCCTCAACCCCCACAGGTGTATTCAATGGGTGGTTTGAGGCTTTATTTCCCTGCGTTCGTGGGCCACGAGGTCTGTTCTGCTCCCCAGCTTTTCCTCCCTGTTTATCTGCACGAGAATGAGGGACCGCCCAGTCCACCAGTCTCAGCCCCGGTTTCACTGAGTGCGCCTGCCGTGTTTTGTCCAGGTGCACCCGCCACGGACTCTCTCCGGGCAGCTGGAGCGCCAGTACCACTCCACAAACCGTGTCTTGCCAAGCGCTCTCCACCCAGCTCTGCCCTGCTTACTGGTCTGGATGAATGTGTCTTCTTTAACTCCTTGGTTGTCGGACTTCCACTCAGTTCAGTTTTCTGTCAGATCTGGCTGTTTTTGTTTTTTAAATTGTTGTTTTCCCTCTTTTGGTTGTGCGAGGAGGCACAGCGTGTCTACCTACGCCTCCATCTTGGCCGGAAGTCTCAAAAAACCTTTTCAAAATTGATTAATTTTTGTGTAGCTATTTTAATATTGAAGATGGAATAAAATACACCCCATTTTTGGCATATTATGCTTCATTAGTTCAAGAAAGGTAAAAACACAACTGAAATGCAAAAAAAAAGATTTGTACAATGTATGGAGAAAGTGCTGTGACTGATCAAATGTGTTAAAAGTGGTTTGTGAAGTTTAGTTTTGTGCTGGAGATTTCTTGCTGGACAATGCTCCATGATTGGGTAGATCAATTGAAGTTGATAGTGATCAAATCAAGACATTAACTGAAAACAATATTATACCGTGCACGAGATAACTGACATACTCAAAATATCTAAATCAATAAAGCTATTGGTGAAAATGAAAAATGCGCCTTTTGCTCTATGGAATAAACTAAACAGGCTTTTTGGCCAACCCAATACTATAACGGTGAATTTATTTCATACATTTGTCCAAATGCACGGAAAGTACACCACCAAAAGTGAACCATAACCCATTGACTTTGGATGATGATGTGTCAGTGTGGGTTCATCTGTTGCCACAGAAGAACCACTCTGGTAGGGGATGTTGATAGTGGGGGACAAGGGGTATAGGAAATCTTTGTACCTTCCACTCAGTTTTGCTATGAGCCTAAAACTGCTCTAACAAATAAAATCTATTTTTAAGAGATTTACTTTTTTCCTGATAGATAATTATGCCAAGGCATTTATTAAATTTTCCAATTAATTAAAATCTTTGTGATGTACTAAATTTTCACATATACTAACATATGTTTCTAGATTCTCTATTCACTCCAACTGATATACTTATCTATTCATCAATTCCTGTGTTAAAATTATATTGATATTATAGTTTTACAGTATATTCTGATATCTGGTAAGACAAAGCCCCCTTCTCATTATTTTTCATTTTCACATTTTTCTTGACTACTCTCAGTCATTAACTCTTACATATGATCTTTATTTTACCCAAGTCTTAAAAACCTTTGGTAAATAAAATTTTATTATACTTATAATTTGGAGAAAATTGACATTTTAATTATATTAATGTCTTCCTACACAGTGTCATATCTTTTCTTTTTTCTGGAGCATCAAATTTATTACAAAATTTGGAAGAACAAAATACTTTAATAAAAACTGCCACAAACATGGGAAAAAAGAAGAGCAGGGGAGGGAAGAAGGGCCCCAGGGAAAAACAGGCTAGTCTCTGAAGTTTTATTCAGGTGGAGGCCAAGGAGCAGACATACAGAGAGGGTAGCCTTTCCTCTTGACCCTCACAGTGGGCTCCACACTGTCTTCCAAGCTCAGCAAGTGTTTTAGATAAGATGCTTCTGAAGGCCACAAAAATGCTATACACCCTCCTGATGTGAATCCTGTGCAGAGGACACCGCGGCAGTCTGTGCACCTCGCCATCCACAGGACCAAGTCCTCTCACCTGAGCACACAGTGTGTATTCATGGCGCTGCTCTCACTGCAGCTGTTTGTGTGCAGCCTCTGGCTGACCTCCCACACCACGCAGCCAACCTCCCTAGAGCTCAGCACCTTCAAGTATGGCATTTAAAATACAGGGAGTGCCCAAACTGGTATGGCTCAGTTGATTGGGCTTTGTCCCACAAAGCAAAAGGTCTCTGGTTCAATTCCCATTGGGGTGTATACAAATGGCAACTGATGGATGTTTCCCTCCCTTCCCCTCTCTCTAGAAGTAAATAAACAAAATCTTTTAAAAATAAAATGTATGAAGTGTGGCTTGACCTTCCTAGAATCTTTTGACTGTGGCCCCGACTTGGCCATCCACAATTTTAAAAATTATATTGGCTTGATTCTTGACCTTTTCAGGTGCTGCTTCTTGGTGGAGGGGCTACAGTACCAGAGTCTTAATAGGAAACTGAAGACCTACTAGACACCCCCTGCTGACTTTGGCTGTGGCCACAGGGACAGCTGGGGTCCCGCCATCAGGCTGAGAAGCAAGGAGGGACTTTTCCATGTGGGTCTCTCTGGGGCTCCACCACTACCACTGCTCCTATGGGTGGAGGGGGATCCCCCAGGGCCACTCCAGAGCGCTGGGCTGGGGGTGGTGGTCCCCAACTCCAGGCTGGCTGGAGACTTCTGCCCTGTCTTTGGTCTTCTGCCCTGATGCCTGACCTTATGGGATGGGGAAGGACTGTGGCTGTGGGGGTCAGGGGAAGGTCAGGCCTTACCCTGATGATGGGGCCCTTCACCTTAGTTTTCCTGGTACTCAGATCAGGTATGTGCCCATCACTTTATCATACTTTCTTCTTATTCCTGCCTCCTGGATTTTGTCCTGCTCAAATCCCAGATTCTTCACTATCTCTTGTTGCCTTGGCAGGCAGGGCGGCTCACAGTAAGGCCTGAGTTCCTCTTCCTGGCCCTTGTTAAGGCAGAAGTCCTTCATTATATCTTCCAGTTTCTTCTTTTGCTGGGGTCGAGGGTCATTAATTTTTTTTAAGTTTTTTATATTCTGTAGACATAAATATGGGACATGGAAGTACCCACTCAGTACCCACTGTTTGTTCCCAAAAGTCTTCTTCCACAAACAGCAGGATCCTTGTCACCATCTGTCATAGAACTACGCCCAGCTCCACACATCAGCTCCAGGCCATCACAAGTTTGGTGCAGAATTTGCTCTGGGATGGCATTATAGAGGTTGCCACAGGATGTCCGCAGCTTATGGCCAGCAAATTCACTACTGAAGCCAAAGTCTACAAACTTGACACTCAGCTCAGCGTCAAAAGAATGTTCTCTGGCTTCAGGCCCCTGTGGACAACACCCCTCCGGTGGTAGCACTGCACTGCCGACACCAGCTGCCAGAACATGGCTCAGGCCTCCGTGGTCCTCCAGGTAATCAAACAAGTCCCCTCTGCTCACATGCTCCATAAAAGAGGAATAATGTTTCCATGGTGATAATCACCTCAAATAACTTTAACTTTTAATCCTCACCCAAGGATATGTTCATTGATTTTAGAGAGAGAGGAAGTGGGGAGGAGATAGAGAAACATGGATCGGTTGCCTCCCCAAAGCCCCCCCTCACCCGACAGGGACTCGACCCTGCAGCCTAAGTATGTGCCCTTGTTTGCTACCGAGCAACGGGGGTCCTGCAGCCGTCACCAACCTGCAGGCAAAATTCCAGAGGCAAAGCATTCGTGGTAAAGGAAAGGAGTCTCTTTTTTAAGACTTTATTTATTTACTTTTAGAGAGAGGGGAAGGGAGAGAGAAAAGAGAGGGAAAGAAACATCGATGTGTGAGAAATACACGTTTCCAACTGGGGACCTGGCCTGCAACCCAGGCATGTGCCCTGACTGGGAATTGAACCGGTGACCTTTTGTCTGCAGGGTGGAGCTCAACCCACAGAACCATACCACCCAGGACAAGGAAAGGAGTCCTTATTCAAAAGCTTGATAATTTTGAAATAACAGCTTTCCACATGCATTAGTCACTTAAGCTTATCAATTAAGGCTAAACTCTTTAACACCTGAGTTCTATCATCTCACATATTAGCTTTTAATTATCTTCTTTCTATGGGGTTACACAGTTTACAAACTAAAACAACATAAAACACAAAAGCTATGCAATTTTGGAAGAATGGCAGGCTTCTGCCTCAGAGCTTGCCCCCTCTACAACACCCGAAGGAGAACAGCCCTGCCTCCCTCCGCCAGGCCAGCCTGATCCTGGGCTGTGCCCAGTGTTCCTTCCATCCAAAATACTACCCATTGGGAAATGCAGGCAGCTGCAGCACCATCACCCATGCATCCCTGAGGAAGAGAAAGAGAGCCAGCCAGCCCGAAAGCCCTTCTTTTAAGTCTTCTGGCCCATAATTCCATGTGCTCTGGAGGCATTCTGCTTCTCAGCCAATCCCATCCTAGACTGTTTACCATTGCCTTGGGCAACCTCCTCCTGCAGACCCTGCCTACTTCTCCCTGGGATCTGATCATATCTCTCTGTATCACCCTGACCAAGGATTGAACCCGCAACATTTTGATGTATGTGATGATGCTCCAACCAACAGAACCACCTGGCCAGGGCCTCAAATAACTTTATAATATTTGAGTGATTCAAGCCCTTCATACAGTGGACTTCTTGAAAAAGTCTAGAGGAGCCCCACCGATTAATACTTTGACAGCCACCTCTGTCCTGGCCAGAAGGTGCTGGGCCAATGTCATCTTGGCAGAGTTTCCTTGGCCAGTGCTGTTCAGGAGCTCATAATAACCTATATAGGTCTGCCTGTCAGCAGAGATGGCTGCATGGTCATGTGACATGGTGACTTGCTAACTACACTAACCGACAATAGTATCGGTGCTAACTATACTTACTATGCTAACAAATACTAACTATACTGTGTTAACTAACAATGCTAACTATGATAATAAACTGATAAATAATGTTAACTATACTAACTGTGCTAACTATGCTAATAAATAATACTGCTAAATAATGGTGACTATACTAACAGTACTAATGTACTAACAATGACAACTAACAATTCTAATATACAATGTGAACTATAACAATACTCACTAAACTAACTAGAAAAATTCTAAAGAAAATAAAGAAAAATTAAAAATGAGAAGAGAAAAAAGAAAAAATGAGAAAGAGAAAATTTCAAAGTGAGAAAAAAGAAAACTGTGAAAAGAGAATAAGAAAAAGAAGAAAATAATAATAAAGAGCCCTGGCTCGGTGGCTCAGTTGGTTGAGCATCGTCTCGTGACCTTGCACCAAAAGGTTGTGGGTTTGATCCCCAGTTGGGGCTTGTGCAGGAGGCAAGCACCAATCGGTGTTTCTCACACTGATGTTTCTCTCCCTCTCCCTCTCCCTCCCTCCTTTCCTCTCTCTCCAAAATCAATAAGAATGTCCTCAGGTGAGGATAAATAATAATAGCAATAATAATAATAAAGAAAAATGAGGTAAACGATTAAAGAAAAAAAAGAAACAATATGGGGGAAGAAAGCATAAAGCTAACTAGTCCAAATCCAACAAGTCACCACCAACAGCTTTCCGGACTATAAAGAACAAAAACTTGGCCCAGCCAGGGCCTTATATAGGAGTGCTTTGTGATTCTAGCACAATGGCACCTTATGAAGTCAGAGCAAGAAATGGGCTCATCACAGCTATGGAAACACCACCGTGGTTTTCTCACGTTTTGGTCTGAAGACAGGGTGATATGTTTTCATAAGTTCACATTTGTATATCCTTCATAGGAATTTATCGTTTTCTTCATCTAGGTCTTGTGCCTTTCTAGTTACATTTATTACCAAGCCTTTTCTTTTTATTGCTACTATGATTGGATTATTTTTCCTGCTACTGCCTCTGTTTTCTCCATTATCTTGCTAGAATGGAGAAAGGCTATTGGTTTATGTATGTTTATGTAGCAGCAGGGCACTTAAGAGCACAAACTGAGGTGTGGAGAAGAAATGTAACTTTATTTCTTTGTAACTCAACTTAACTTTTTATTCTAAATTCCCTCTGTGCCTGGTAGAAGAAATTCAGTACCATCTGGCTTCTCCCAGCTTTTCTCTAAAGTGCATGTAAATTCCATGGAGTTTACATAGTGCCAGGAGGCAAAAGAACACTGAGTCCCTAACCTCTGTCTCAGATGGCATTCCCTGAGATGCCAGGATTTCACTGGCCCTGTCTCTTGTTGTCTCTGCTGTATTGCCCCTCTTTCCCTTATGAAATATTCCTCTCTCTCTCCCCACCTCAGACATGTGGGAAACACTCACCTCCGTATCCCACTCGACAATGGGCAACCCCCTATCACCTCCTCTCAGTCCAGACAGAGATGCATCATCATCAGTTCTTATTACTTCCCTGGGTAAGTGTCTCACTTCCTGGGTAATAAGACACAAGTCCCCTCTGCCTTTGGGCCCCACAAACCTGTGTGGAGTCCTGCCCTTGAGCGAGGGCATTGCAGCATGGGTCTCCCTTTTGAGACCTGCCATGTCTTCTCACTTCTTGTTCCTCCTCATCCTCTTTCCTGTGCAAGTCTGCAGAGCCTTTTCTATTCTCATTATTTATTCTCTCGAGTTGGGCTCCATGCCATGAGTTATTCAAAAACTCAAAAACTAAGAGAAGTTTTTTCTCTCCTCCTGCTTCCTCATCCCTCCTGCGAGGCAATAAATTCATAGCAGCCTTGCTTAAGTAGAAACGCTGCTGGGGAGAAAATTAAAGCCATTCAGAGCATGACGAGACACCAATGACGATGGTGACGATTTTTGAGTTATTATCCCAGAGGAAGTGGAAAAGGGTCACTTCTACGGAGAGAGGGGCAGTGTCTACCCTGAAACTTGGGGAAAGGAGGTAAAGATGAGCGTGGCTGTAGACATTTCTACCTAAACATGAAAAATGAAGAAATTTGCAGGGTAGCATGCATGATGGGCTCACTTCAGTCAAAATGTAGGAGGACTTGTGAGTGTGAGTTTGGATGCATCAATCTCTAAAAGCACTGGGAAAATGAAGAGGGACTTGACTGAGCAGAAGATGTGTGAAGTGATCAGTGGGTGAACTGGGCCTACAGACTTTGGAACGGGAACAAAGAAGATGGTTGATAGCATCTTTCCAAAATAGGATCTTGTTGGGTTGGAGAGGCAGAGCAAGGAAATTGAGATCATCAGTGGCAGCAGATACTGATGCCGACTGCCTTGTCCCTGTTACAGAGCCAGGCTGCCCATTCCCAATTGCTGAGCGTGGTTACTAAGGGCTCAAAGCTACCCATTTCTGCAAAAATTTGCCCTCAGCCAACGGAGGCGGCTTTGCCTGGAAGGTCATACCCAGACCCCTGGGGGAAGCCAGCAACCCATGGCCCAAAGACCAGGGAGCACAAGGGGCTGGCCTACTTGTGGGATCTCCCTGTGGGATCAGGTTAGCATTAGATACCAGCTGAGAACCCATCCTTGCCTGGCGTCTTCCTCTGCTCTATCCCACTTCCTTCACAATCCCTGCCTGGGCTCTGCTTCTTGGAAGCCCAGTTAAGACAATGATATAGTTCAGGTGGTCATTTGGGAGGTAGGGACTGGATAAGGACCAAGAAGGGGCTGAAAGACTGGGTGAGAAACAGAGAGACTGCTCATTTAGGTCAGGGAACAGGTATAGGGAGGATGAAGGAGTAGGGCAGCTGCAAGGATGGGAAGATGGACATTGTTGTCGGGAAAGGGACATTGAAGGTAAAGCCATTCAGAGCATGACGAGGTCCAGGCCTAGCCATGCAGTGGGTGGTGTGGAGGATTAGAGAGGTGTAGTCACCAATCAGAGAGGCTAGGCTGTCCATGGGGTGTCCACTGGGTATCCGCTGAAGACACCAATGACGATGGCGAGAGTTCAGGTGGAGGTGAAGGCTATGTGCCAGCTAGCCAAGTGTGGGGTGACTGTGGGGTGTGATGAGGAGGACCCAGGGTGACAAAGAGGAGGGGGAGAAGGAGGTGGTAGAGCCAGGCTTCACGATCCTCAAATCAGCAAGAATGTTACCCAAGATGAAGGAGAATACGTGAGACAAACTCGAGAGCTGGTTGGACCCCTCCACCCTGTCCCTGCACCAAGTCTGCACGGTCTGTCTGCAGCAGGGACTGCCACGGCTGGAGCCGCGCATCCTTGGACGCAGCGTTGTCCAGCACCTAACACGCAGGAACCTGGACATTCTACGAATGCAGGGACCTTATCTCTCCTGTTCACCAGGCTAACATAATAAATAAAATGTATTGAATGAATAATTGAGTCAATCAATTAATCCACATTTCATTCTCTCTCAGCAGAGGCCACTCTCATAGCAACAGAGCACAGCCTTGAGGTCAGACATGTGAGCGTGACTTCTAGGTCCGAGCCTGGTTTTTACACGGGTAACCCTGAGAAGGTTAGATGAGTTCATGTGGGTGCATAGCACTTGGTACAGTACTTGGCAGCGGGTAAATTCCCCGGAAAAGCCCAGAGCTGTCCCTTGCGGAGTAGCGTGGGGAATGCCTGTGTGGTCTGATGGGAAGGGCGGGCGAAAGAGGTTGCGCCCCAGCCTCCCCACACCCAACTGGCCCAGCCCTGGGCGGAGTCTCCTCCGTGCTGTCGTCTGGAGGAACCGAGGGACCCGGCCAGCCCTGCCGCTGCCCTCGGCTATGGCGAGCGCGGCCCGTGGGTCGGACGGGTGGAAGCCACTCTGGCTCCTAATGGCGGCGCTACTGGGGACTCTCGCGCCGCAGGTGAGAAGCGGGGCAGACGCGCAGCCTCCAAGGTGAGGTCCGCGGGCGCAGAGGGCTGGGGCGCGGTGGAGCAGCCGGGGTGTCTGGCTCTCCCTCCGGCTAGGGTGGCACCCAATCGGCCTTTGGCGAGTGAAAGCTTCTCAGCTTTGGGGAGTTGCCAGTTGCCCCCACAAACTCCTAGCCAGAGAGACGTGCCAGAATGGAAAGACGCAGGTGACCCAACACCCCGCCCCTCTTGCAGCTTGGGGTGCAAATGGAGAGAACAGCCTGGGGCAGGGGGTAGGGGGTAGGGTTGGGGCTCGCTTTACCACGGGGGCCTCCTGCAACTTCTGTGATCCCAGACGCTTTGGAAAATATGGTCAACTTAAAGGTCCTCTGAGAAATGCACCCACACGCCGTTTTACAAATACAGGTGTCACGACGTGCCGCCTTCACCCATAACTGGACCGCAGGTTGAGAACTACTGGGATAAATAAGCTGGAGGGGGGTATGGGCATCTGGGCCGGCTGGTTTAGAGCGGGAGAGTCCAGTCTTACAAAAATGCAAGGAGAAGGCAGAAGAGGCCCAGCCTTGAATCCAGTGCAGGGGGATGGAGTCTCCAACGATGTTGGGTCTCCAGGCCCCAGGACAGCCAACGGGATCACAGCCCTGGGTCCACCCCATGGTTGCCTAGCAGGAATGTGAGCCCAGTGTGGTGAGATCTGGTGTTTGCAGGGGAAAAAAAAAAAAAAAATCAGAAATCCAGATTTTAATTAAAACCTTTCCAGTGCTTTAATTGGCAGTTAATTAAAACCACATTTTAAACATGATTATGGTCAAACAAAACTCCACTGTGGGCCACCAGTCTGCAGCTTCTTCTCTGGACCGTGTTCCCTCCTGCCGTGTTGCAGATCAGCAAACAGGTGGGGAGCCAGAGAGGCTGACAGCGAGTTCCCTGACTCTCCCCCCAGACCAGTGGGTGGTGAGGGCCGTGGAGCAGGATGTGGCCTTTGCAGGGGTGCGGCTGGGCCACCCGGATGTTAGGGTTCCTGCTGGGAGCTCAGCCTCACTGTGTTTGCTCAAGGAGGGGCTAGAGCAGGTGAGTTAGCCCAGCAGGGGCCAGATGGAAGCCGGCCCTCCCTCAGCCTGGGCTCCTAAAGCAGCTGGGTTCGTTTAGGGAGGCAGAAGGGGCTGTCCTTAGAAGAGGTGGACAGTGTGGTAACGGAAAAAGAGACCAGTTGCTGCAATCTCAGAGCTGGTGGTTCAAGTCCCAGTTCTGCCATTTGTTACCTGTGTGGCCGATTGTCTTGCCTTTCTGAGCCTGTCTTCCTCACCTGCACAAAGATAAGAATAATAACATAGATCCCCTAGTAAGGGCCAGCATCAGCGACTTTTTTTTTTTTTTGTAATGGCCTTCAGTCTTTGGGAAACCAGAAGGAATTGGGTGGGGGAAAGGGTGGGATTTTAACACAGTGGGAGCCAGGAGGCCTTGACTCCCACTGTAATCCCTTTCTAGGGTCCAGGAGACCAATAGGTGGAACTAAGAGCTTCCCCAGTCAGCCTTCCTTCTTTCTCTGTCTCCAGAGGGCTCTGGAGTCACAGCCAGCCCTGCCTGGGGCAAGGACAAGGACAAGGGGTCTTCCGAGGCCTCTCAGAGGAGGCGGCTGTTTCCCACTGCAGGTCCAGACCCTCAGTCCAGAGAGCCTCCTGCTCGTGTCCACCCTGGATGGGAGTCTCCACGCACTAAGCAAGCAGACAGGGGACTTGAAGTGGACGCTGAAGGATGGTGAGCAAGGGGCGGTCACTCCTTCCTCCTTGGACCCTGAGTCAGAGTGGTGTCACTATGACATAGAGGATAAGAACGTGGGATCTAGAATTCCACAAGCCAGTGTCTGTAGGCAGCTTCACCAGTTATCTGCTGTGTGGCCTTGGGAAAGCCACTCTACCTCTCCGAACATCAGTATCCTCTCCTATAAAATGAAGCCAAGGGTAATGCCCCCCCCCACACACACACAGAGTTCTCAGGAAGATTATAATACACACATGTCAGATGCTTGTGTTGGTGTCTGGCACACAGTAAGCACCCAGTGAATAGGAGCTCTGCTTCTCAGTGGGGAGTGCAAAGGGGGCGACTCATGCTCCGTGTTCCTGTTCCTGCAGATCCCATCATCCAAAGGCCAATGCACATCACAGAGTAAGTGAACCTGTGGCCTTTTAAGGAGAGGACATCTGGGAGATGGGGGAGCCAGAGTGTCGGGAAGGAGTTTGGGTGGGGGTGGGGGAGGGGGTGCGTGATGGACATTAAGGAGAGGAACTGGGCCTGGGGCTCTGTGTGCCTCCTGCAAGGGTGGGCTACTAGCTAGGAAAATTGGGGGGGCACCTTTGGGAAATCAGGGGACATGCATCCAACCCTCCCCTGCCCCCATTCCTCTCTGCTCCACAGAACAGCCTTTCTCTCAGATCCAGCTGATGGCAGCCTGTACATCTTGGGGACCCAGAAACAACAGGGATTAATGGTGTGTATACCTCAGTGCTTGGGGATGAGAGGCTGGGTCTTCTGTTAGGCAGAGTGCTGAGGGAACAGAGGGAGCAGCATGGTCAGAATCTGAGTGTCCTGCAGAGGGTAAGTCAGGGCTCTGGGCGCATTATGGGAAACCCGTCTGGAGAGACCTGTTGAAAGGGGATGGGGGGCTGGCTCTGCCTGTGTTTGAAAAGCAGGCCAACAAGGGGGCTTTTCCAGGATTGAGTGTTTTAAGGGGAAATCTATGTATCAGTTAGCTTTTACTAAATAATGAATGACCCCAGACTCAATTTACTTAACTCATAATTTTGTGGGATAACAAGTTAGGTGGGGAGGTCTTGATTGAGCTTGTTTAAGCATTTGTAGTCAGCTGCTGGTCAGCTGGACGTTCCGTTTTTGAAAGCTGCTCGTGATTGGCTGACTTTCGACAGAGGCCATAGGCCACGTGTCTCTCATCCTCCAGCAGGCAAGCCTGGTCTTGCTTACATGGCAAGGCCAATGCACCGAACTTCTCAAGCTTTGCTATATACCACATTAGCTAAGGTCTCATCAGAAATGTCACATGGCCAAGCACAGAGGAACAGGAAGAATTTGTGGCCATTTTTTCCATCTTCCACATCAGGACTGTGATGGGGCTATTTAACGTGATTCATGGGGAATAGAGTGGAATGTGCTTTGTCAAAATTCTGATTGTGCCAAGAAGCCTGCCTGCTAGAAAGGTCTTAATATGAGAGTTAGAAGCTGAATTGGTAAGAAATGTTATTTGTGAGTCAGCCAAGGTCCCAGGGTCAAACAGCTGGCACACTCAATAGGATAGCTTGAGGAGATCTTGTTGAAAGGATTGCTTACAAAGGTGTGGGCAGAGTGAAATTTCCTGTAGCCCACAACAGTGGGGGGCCATTATCAGCCCTAAGCTTAGAGGGACGGAGGGAGCAGTGACTGCAACCTGGAGCCAGAGGGAGGGTGAGAAGAGGGCCACCTGCCAGGAGCTGAGGCCTTGGGGGGGGCGGGCGGTGACACATCCAGGCCATGATGACTTTGTGGAGAGGAGACAGGGATACATGCCCAATCTCACACTAAAAGCCAGAGCATGTGGCGTCCACTGATGTCATTCAAACAAGTGTGTTTTGGGGGTGGGGTGGGGTGGGAGGGAGCAGGGTGGAGAGGGATGGGGAGTGGATCTCCAGTCACATCAGGGAGAGCCATCGGCAGTCACGCCACTCCTGCTCACTTCCCTGCATCTAGGATAAAGTTCAGGAGCCCTGACAAAGCACGTCACATCCTCCTTGATCTGGGCCCTCTCACTTCTCCAGCCTCCTCTCTCCACCTACATGCGTGTGCACGCACACCATTCAACTTAATATGCCAGCGCCTGGGCTTCACCCAAATTGTCCCCGATGTCTGGAACACTCCTCTTCTACTTCTGGCTGCCAGCGGGAGGGCAGGGGGCTCTGTACATTGTGCCCTCCTGGGGACTCAAGCTGCTGGAGACTCCATCTCAGCCTGAGCTTCTCAATCACCAAAGCAGAAGAGGCAAATGTGACTCACACACACATTCTCAGTGTCCTCATGGCAGTGGCATGTCTTCTATCCTCCCCTCCTGCTGGCTAAAGCAGGCCTCAAAGCTGTACCTACGTGAAGCAGAGAAGGAAGTATGACCCCAACAGAAGCCAGAAGAGTCACAATATTTGTGAGAAATGTGCCCTTTCCCCAGCTCTTTCTTACTCGTCCCTCCAGTCCCAATACAAAATCCAAACTCCTTCCCCACTCCTGATGTTGCCTCCAGCTACCCTCACTTCCCATCACTCCTCCCCTCTCCGATCCCTGGAGGCACTGCGGCCTCACCCCTGCAGAGTGGTGAGCTCTCCCTGCCTCTGCACTGGCTGTCCTCCTGCCCAGAGCCCTGTTCCTCCATGTGTCCCTGTGGCTCACTCCCTCACCTACCAAGCCAGCCACCTTATGAAAACTGGTATCTAAGATCACTTTTTAGCCTAGTTCTCTGGGTTTGGGTTTTTTTTTTTTTTAATGGTATACGCATTTTTTTGTTTATTCTCTCTCCCCTCCACACACCTGAAATGTAACTGCGGAAAGGAACTTAATTGGTCTTGGTTACGACTAGGCCCCAGCATTAAATGGTTGATGCGTGAAGGGATGAATGAACTTCCTCCAGCAGCTTTTCAGTTCCCCAGCATCTACAATAGGTGCCCCTCAGTTTCTTCCGGGAGCACTAACCACACCATAACAGTCACAGTTGGTGACGACCTCTTTGTTGCTGGTCCTGTGCTCCCGGGAGCCCCAGCTCCCCTCTCCTCAGTGCTGTGCGTGCCTGGGGTGCTGTCTGCAACAGCTTTGTATGTGAAGTTGGGGGTTTTTCCACACGTGTCACTTTTCATCTTTAATAATTTCAAATATAGGCCCAGCTGGTGTAGCTCAGTGGATTGAGCGCGGGCTGGGAACCAGAGGGTCCCAGTTTGATTCCCAGTCGGGGCACATGCCTGGGTTGCAGGCCAGGTCCCCAATGAGGGCCATGTGAGAGGCAACCATACATTGCTCTTTCTCCCTCCCTTCTCCTCTCTCTGAAAATAAATACAATCTTTTTAAAAAAATAAATAAATTTCAAATATAAGGAAAAAGTGAAAGAATAGTACAAAAATTTCTTTATTCCTTTTACCCAAATCCAACCTTTTCAACATCTTATCCCATTTGCTTTTGCTCTCTCTAGGTAGATGATAAACAGATAAATAGAATGTCAAGAATATTACATATGTATATATAAATTTCTTTCTCTGCCCTCGCTGGTATGGCTCAGTAGATTGAGAGCTGGCGTGCACCTGGGAACTGAAGGTCACTGGTTCGATTCCCAGTCAGGGCACATGCCTGGCTTGCAGGCCAGGTCCCCAGTTGGAGGCATGCGAGAGGCAATGAATCAATGTATCTCTCGCACATAGATGTTTCTCTCCCTCTCTTTCTCCATCCCTTCTCCTCTCTAAAAGTAAATAAATAAATAAAATCTTTTTAAAAATTTCTTTTTCTGAACCATGCATTCAAGAGTGAGTTACAGACATTATACCCTTTACTCCTAACGTGGCACTATGTATTTCTAAGAACGAGGACTTTTTCCTACATAGCCTGGGGATAAGTGAATAAAATAAGGAAACTTAACATTGATGCAATAGCATCATGTAATTCACTGCCCATGTTAATTTTGTTCAGTGTTCCAATGGTGCCCTTTGTTTTTTCCTAGTCCAGAATTCGAACCGACACACCATAGCATTTGGTCGTCATGTCTCTCGGGATCCTTAAACCTGGAACAGTTCCCCAGCTTCTCTAAGCCTCTCTAGAAAATGGAAATGATAATAATTGTACTTCATAAATAGGTTGTATGAGTTTTTCTGCTCTTACTTCTTTCTGGAACTTTTCTGTCTCCTCAGAAACTGCCATTCACCATCCCCGAGCTGGTTCACGCCTCCCCGTGCCGCAGCTCAGATGGCGTCTTCTACACGGGTAAGCACCTCTCCAGCCTGGGGGTCCAGGTCCAGGGAGCAGGGACAGGGACTAAAACCATGATGGGCTAGCCTGGCACAGAATGGACAGGCCGCATGCCTTCTCCCAGGCTGTCTGGACGGCTGACACACGTTCCACCTCCACAGGCCGGAAGCAGGATGCCTGGTTTGTGGTGGACCCTGAATCAGGGGAGACGCAGATGACACTGACCACGGAGGCCCTTTCTACTCCCCGCCTCTACATCGGCTGCACGCGTGAGTCAGGCCCTGGTTCTGGGCAGCCCCCTCTTTTGCTGTGCCGAGGTCCGGCAATTGCTCTCCAAGTTGAATTGGGCCAGCCTGTCAATTTGTCGGCCAACAAACATTTCACTGAGCACTGAACAAAGAGCAGAGGATAGAGCAGTAGCCAGGATAATCCTGGTTTCTGCCCTTGTGATACTCACAGGCTCCACCCCAGGCTGGGTGCTCAGAACCCCACCTCCATAAGATGACACCCTCAAGTTGGGGGATGGGAGGAGTATCACATGGGCCTGCGTGGTAACTTTGCCTCTGGGCACCCTCAGAGTACACAGTCACCATGCATGACCCCTGGGCCCCTGACCTTCGCTGGAATACCACATACCGTTGCTACTCAGCACCCCCCATGGACGTCTCCCCTGGGAAATGTGAGTGCCACCTTTCTCTGGCCCCATCTTGGAGCAACATCCTCAATTCAGGGAACTCTATGTGGTATCCATGACCAAGCCCCACCACATTCTGACCTATTTGACCTCCTCAGGGGTCCCACAGGAATGATACACCCTTGATGGATAACCCTAAATGACCCTCCTCAAGTGACCCCCCCCTCAACACCCAGCATGACCCTCCTGTACCCTGAGCAGCCCTAACTCCTTCACACTCCAAGTGAGCCCAACCAGGTGACCTAGCCCAACTAGGTCACCCTGGGTGACTCCTTACATCCTGGGTGACCCCAAGCAACCCACATACATCCTGAGCAGTCCCCTCATGTCCTAACTGAGCCCCAATGTTGAATGACCCCTAACAGATAACCCTAAGTGACCTTTCCCCCGATAACCCTGACCACATTCTTGATATTATGACTATTCTACCAGACTTCCTGAGTGACCTCACAGGGGCCCCTAGGCGACCCCTGGTACATTGATTCATCACTTCACAGGCCACATCCCTGGTAACAGTCCCAGGGCCCCTGACTGACCTCTTTGACATGCTAAATGATACCCAATTGACCCACATGCCGGCAGGCCATCCTGATTACCCATCCTAAGTCATCAGTCAGAGCCTAAGTGACTGACTACTCTTCATCCTAACTGGTCTCTCTCAAGTAACATGTGAGTCACCTCAGATGACCCTGATTGACCCCTACATTCTACAAAGCTCCCAGTTGACCCTGACAGATCCAAGTGCCCCAGGGAGCTTTGACTGACCTTGCCATGTCCTGCAACCCTCCAGGTGGTCTCACCTGAACTCCACACATTTGAGTAGCCCTCCTGATGGCCCACCCACAGAGCAGCTCCCCCACCCCAAAATGCTCTGAGGTACCTCCCATCAGAGCTCCCTGATCACATCTCCCCAGCCATCTTTCCTGGCAGACATAAGCCACCTGGCATCCTGTGGGATGGGCCTGCTGCTAACTGTGGACCCAGGAAGTGGGACGGTGTTGTGGACACAGGACCTGGGTGTACCTGTGACGGGCATCTACACCTGGCACCAGGATGGCTTGCGCCAGCTACCCCATCTCACACTGGCTCGGGACACCCTGCACTTCCTCATCCTCCGTTGGGGCCACATCCGACTGCCTGCTTCAGGTCCCCAGAACACAGCCACCCACTTCTCTGTCTTGGATATCCAGCTGCTGTAGGTGCCTATGCGTGGGGACGGGGGAGGACCCTCGGGAAGTGTCGTAGCCCAGGCCCAACTGGCAATGTGATGTCTGACCCTGACATAGCAGTACAGTTGAACCAGGGGTCAAAATATTTCAAAATATCAACCAAATTTGCTGATAAACAACCAGTGCCCTGCACCACTCCTGTGTGCCCCAGGACTCCCTAGGTAGCTGCACTGTGCGGCAACTGACAGGGTAGAATGTGCCTAGGAGGTCGTCTCCAGGTCTCCACTCGAGTGCTGCAGCTGGCACCCATTCTGCTTGGTGGGTGCTGTGCCGTATTGATGGTTAAAGACGGTCGCCCTGCCTTACAGCACTAAAAACCTTTAAGGCCCTGCCTTGGGAAGCCAAGTGATAGACTGGGAAAGTCAGGGATTAGGCACACATTCCATTTGTTCTGCAAATATTAATTGAGCACTTACTCTGTATCAGCCATTTGTTAGGCTCTGGGAGTACAGTAATACAGCCAGCGTTGCTACCTACAGAAATCTCAGGGTCTAGCAGAGGAGATAGGTGTGTAAAGAAGCAATTATGATATTATCAAGGGTAAGAGAAGAATAGGTTTGCCATGGGAATGTATAGAAAAAGTACCTAAATTGAGACTGGTGGCAGGAGGCAGTCATGGAATGCTTCCTGGAGGAAGGGACATCCAAGTTAAAACCTAAAGGATAAATAGGAAATGAGAGCAAGAGAGAGCACACTTCAAAACAACAAACATTGCCCGGCTGGTATAGCTCAGTGGATTGAGCGCGGGCTGGGAACCAGAGGGTCCCGGTTCGATTCCCAGTCGGGGCACATGCCTGGGTTGCGGGCCAGGTCCCCAGTGAGGGCTATGTGAAAGGCAACCATACATTGCTCTTTCTCCCTCCCTTCTCCTCTCTCTGAAAATAAATAAATAAAATCTTTAAAAAAAAAAACAAAACAAACATTTATCATCAAGATTCTGTGGGTCAGCTGGGTGGTTTTCTGGTCTGGGAGGCCTTAGTTAATATGTGCAGTCAGCTGGTGGCTTGGCTGAGCCTGGATGATCTAGAATGGTCTCGCTCACCTGTCTCATAGTCGGTGAGCTATTTAGCTTAGAGAGTGTCAGATAATGTCTTTCATGCCCCAGCAGGCTAGCCTGGTTTTCTTCCCATGGTGATCTTGGTTCCAAAGAACAATAAGAGAGGACAAGTCTCTTACACAAGCACTTCTCAAGCCTCTACTCGTATCATACTTACTATTGTCTCATTGTCCAAAGCAAGCCAGATGGCCAAGCCCAGAAGTGATGTGGGAGGGGACAACACAAGAACATGAGTACAGTAGTAGCTGAAACCACCCAGCACCATTACTCACCTTTCTCCCTTTGCCTTTCTCCCCCTAGGATGACACTGTATGTGGGGAAGGATGAAGCTGGCTTCTACGTTTCCAAAGCACTGGTTCACACAGGGGTGGCCCTCGTGGTGAGAGGGGGTCTCTGGGTGGGCGGAGAGAGGGGATGGAGCAGGAGCCTCCCTCCCACTCGTGACTCTCCATCTTCTGCCGCAGCCTCGTGGACTGACCCTGGCCTCCATGGATGGCCCCACCACAGATGAGGTGACACTCCAAGTCTCAGGAGAGCGAGAGGGCTCACCTAGCACAGCTGTCAGATACCCCTCAGGCACCGTGGCCCTCCCCATCCAGTGGTTGCTCATTGGTGAGATGCCCTAGCTCACATCTGGCGTAGATGAAGATGAAGGACCTGTGATCCTGGCTTTTGAGCTGGAAGGCTGATGTCACCTTCAGCCCACTGACTTTTTCTCTGTCCCTTAGGACACCATGAGCCCCCCCCAGTCCTGCACACCACCATGCTGAGAGTCCATCCCACCCCAGGGAGTGGAACTACTGAAACCAAACCCTCCAAGAGCATGCAGTCTCCAGCCCTCTTATTGGAGGTCAGTGCTGAAAGGTCAGAGAGCTTAGAGGGAGACTAGGCCAGTGGGTGGGAAGCCACTAGACATTTTCCTTGGGCTTCTAGGAATAATATTTGGGGTGGGTCAATTGACCTCATCTTATTTCCCAGAATAAAAGCACTTTTTGTTGTTAAAAGGGTCAAAAGATACTGATCATCTAAAGTGTGAAACATGGGTCACAGTTTTATTTACTCTTCTTCAGTGTCAGAGTTACACAGTTTATCAAGTGAGAAATCTAAACAGAAAAACTACAGAAGTTTTTCTCCTTGGAGAGGATTGGACAAGAATCACTAGTAGTTCAAGGTTAGAAGGAATAGACACAACTTGGAGCAGTAATTCTCAAATCTGGCCGCTCATTAGAATCACCTGGATGCCCACCCCCGCCCCACTGAGTTAAGAATCTCTGGAGAATACTTGGTAATTCCCCCCCAGGTATTTGTATTTTTTAGTGACACCCCAGGAGATGCTGATCATCAGCTGGGTTTGGAAGCCCTGTCTCCTGGAGCACCGTGATACTTCAGCACCACGGAGAGAGCCCTGTCCCCCGCCACTGACTCACTGACCGCTCACTCACTGCCCCTTACGCTCTAAGCCCAGCCCTGTATTGGGTGATGAAGGGCTAGGAGTTCCCAGTGAGAGGGGTTGCAAAGAGTGAAAGCCACTTTGTCCCCAGCTCCTGAGCCTGAGTCGGGAGGAACCTTGGGACCTGGAGCTGCACCCTGAAGAGAAAACTCCACACTCGGATCCAGGACTGGGACCCCAAGACCTGCTGGCAGCCAGCCTCACTGCAGTCCTCCTAGGAGGGTGGATTCTCTTCTTGATGAGGCAGGTAAGTCCACCATCCCAACCTCAGGTCTGTCTTAGGGTATCCTAGGGACAACTCTGCCCGTGCTCTTCAAGACCACTCAGCAACTGTCTCACCTAGCTCCGATTCTGCCCCCTGCCTTCCGCCCAGCAGCTCCCCAAGGCCCTGTTACTGTGTTTTGTGTGTTCATGGTCCAGTGCAGGCTGTCTGAGGCCCAGCTGCTGGG
Organism: Micronycteris hirsuta; assembly: GCA_004026765.1. Lineage (NCBI taxonomy): Eukaryota > Metazoa > Chordata > Mammalia > Chiroptera > Phyllostomidae > Micronycteris > Micronycteris hirsuta. The sequence goes on along the minus strand of PVJI01015111.1, from coordinate 21,179 downwards.
CCCACCGAAGGGCAAGGCCTGGCCAGGGCCGACCTCCTGTAGGCGCTTGTGTTTCAGCAGCAGCAGCAGGCTCCCCTGGCAGCTGCAGGCCCTCCTGCCACCTCACAGGATGCTCTGTCCCAGCTCTCGGGGACCACCCCCCAGGACCAGAAGAGGCTGCAAAGCCCCTCTGAGCAAACGCAGCCACCTGAAGACCCTGAAGGTGAGCTTAAGTAAACAGGAAAGGGCATTGTCAAGGACAGAGAAAAGAGAAGAGCTGGTTTAGCTTTAGTCAGTTTATTAGAAGCTACTAGTGGGGTAACTAAGGCTATGTGAGTTAATAAGACAGTATTTCGAATAGTGTCTGCTATGTAGTTGAACACTCTAGACATGTCTGCCATCCTTTTTTATTATGGTCATTATTTTCAAGGATTATGGATGCAGATAGAACTGGGTGTAAATCTAACCTCTATCTGTTAACTTTCATGAATTGCTTAACTCCTCTGAGCCTTGGTATTCTCATCTGTCACATGGAAATAATAACACCCGCCTCATTACATCACCTCAGTGGGAGAGGTCACCACCACCATCATTTATTAAATCATGCTGAGGTGATGGTATGTGTGCTAAAATAATATCATATTTGGTAACAATAATAGTAAATTACCTAGGTACCATTTGGTACCTTCCCCTCTTTAAGGCTTTTAATTTTTTAAACATTCTTCTTTTTTCCCCAATTTACTCCTGTGGGATGCCCCTCAGGGCCTTCCTCATGCTTTCATTGGTCTGCTTCTTCTATGAATCTGGACTTTTTATTCTGTTTCTTTGGCTCTGGGCTGGGTTGTCCTTCAGTCCTTTGCATAAGCTGCTGCTGTCACCTCCCGGTCACTGCTCAAACCACAGCCTCATGTCTTAGAGCCTTAACTCAGGCTGAAGTTCACCCCATATGTAGTTCTGAGATCCGGTACTTTTCCCAACTTTCACCTTTGTGTTCACCTTGCCTCTGAGGAAAGGGAACAACTCCCCTTCCTCAGGGGTCAGTTTTCCTGGAAAGTTCCCACCACAGAGTCCTCTCCACTGAGCCCTGAGTGTTGCAGTTCCTGTCACTTTACCGGCTCTGGGTAGGTTTCACTGCACCCTGAAACACTCATCTCCTTGGACCTGCTGACCTGAGCAGAGTCTTTCCCAGACAACCCAGGTGGTTCTCGTCAGACAGCCCTGCAGTTCCTCCTTGCCATTGTCCTTCTCTCGCAACTGCCTCCCACCTCACAGCCTGCGAGACCCCAGTCATTGACAGGGTGTTAATTCCTTCCACAGATGTCTCCTCAATTACCTTATAAGTCCATATTACTAATAATCCTTGGAGGAGAAAAAAGGATGTTGAAACCCAGCCCTGGCTCAGCCAGGACACCTCATTATATAAAATACCTAATTTTTTTTTACTCACCGTAAAAAAATAATCAAAGTGATATTGGTGCTTCAGGACAAGAACCCAAGAAAATAAAACACCCAGATGGAGCCTGGTGCCTCCATTCTGGCTCTGTGGTACCAATCTCTATAGAATACTGGATTTCCTCTGTTATTGTTTTTTTAAGATTTTATTTATTTATTTTTAGAAAGAGTGGAAGGGAGGGAGAGATTGAGAGACATTGATTGCCTCTCACACGCCCCCAACTGGGGACCTGACCCAAAACCCAGGCTGGGAATCGAACCAGCAATTTTGCAGTTTGCAGGCTGACACTCAATCCACTGAGCCACACCAGCCAGGGCTTCTGTTATTATTTTTTAAAACTTATTCTTTCACTTCCCTTGTTTAAAGTGCTGATAAACTCTTACCTTTGGTGTTTTCATGACCTCTAGGCAAAGACCAGAGAGGACAGGCAGTTATTAGGTGGCGTGATAAATGCTGTGATGGTGAGGTCCCACAGGGAGCTGTGTGAACACGGAGGAGGGCACATAGCTCAGATGTGGGGAAATAGTAAGTGTCCTCAAAGTAATGGCTAAGCCCTAGTCCCAAGCATCAGAAGTAATTACCCAAGCGAGTTGGGGGTAGTGCAGCAGGAGTATCCAGGGGGCACCAACACTACGAGCAAAGGTTCAGAGGTGAGAGAAAGCAGGGTGCACATTCTGGAAGCTGAAAGGAGTGTTGCAAACTCATGCTGTGTGTAGGCCAGCTGGATAAAGTAAAGGAGCGAAGCTGCCATGTAGAAGAGAGAATAGGGAGTAGCTGGGACTGTAGCAAACTGAAGAGCAGGTGCCTTGTCTAAACTGCTTTACGGATGAGTAAATCAAGGTCACAGCAGTTAAGTACATGCCCAAGTATACACACAGAATAAGTGGCAGCCCCGGGCATTGGACCCGGGCAGTCTGGCACCAGGATGGGCATGGAAGGAGGGGAGTCTGAAGCTAGGTGAAGGCAGGGTGGGTGTGGACTGGGCAGTGGTGGCTCCCTGAGACCTCACCTTCCTCTCCCCCTAGCCGAGCAGATCACTGTGGTGGGGAAGATCTCCTTTAACCCCAAGGATGTGCTGGGCCGCGGGGCAGGCGGGACTTTCGTTTTCAGGTGAGTGGCAGGCAGGAGCCAGGCTAGAGATGTGGCCCTCACAGCTCTTTCATTACTGCCCCTTGGAGAGCTGTTCTCTCAAGGATCCCCCAGGTGGGTACAGGCTGGTGCCGTGTGCCAGTCCTAAGTTTTCCTTTATCTGCCTTCTCTGAACCTCCATTCTTCCGCCTACCAGGGGACAGTTTGAGGGGAGGGCAGTTGCTGTCAAGCGACTCCTTCGTGAATGCTTTGGCCTGGTCCAGCGGGAGGTCCAGCTGCTGCAAGAGTCAGACAGGCACCCCAACGTGCTCCGCTACTTCTGTACAGAGCAGGGACCCCAGTTCCACTACATCGCCCTGGAGCTCTGCCCTGCCTCCTTGCAGGAGGTGAGGCTGGCGTGTAGGGAGGTGTGGATAGATGGCCTGGAGATCCTTGGCTGCAGAGTGACTTTTGCCCCTCGCTGCTTCTCAGTATGTGGAAAGCCCAGAACTGGACCGCTGGGGCCTGAAGCCTGAGACGGCACTGCAGCACCTCATGTCTGGCCTGGCCCACCTGCATTCCTTACACATAGGTACTCACCCACCTCCCATTCCCTGCTGCCACCCTGCCTTCCTCACCTCCTCTCTCAGCTGCCTTCCACTGTCACAGTGCACCGGGACCTGAAGCCAGCCAACGTGCTCATCGCGGGGCTTGACAGCCAGGGTCGAGGCAGGGTGGTTCTCTCCGACTTTGGCCTCTGCAAGAAGCTGCCAGCTGGCCACCGTAGCTTCAGCCTACGCTCAGGTGTCCCTGGCACAGAGGGCTGGATAGCCCCTGAGCTCCTTCAGCTCCTGCCCCCAGCCAGCCCTGTGAGTTGTCCCATTGCCCTGTCCCTGTGCCTCTCATGCCCAGGGTCCATACCACTGCTGTGGGAACTTGAACCTGTTTCTTCATCTATAAAGTGGGATAATTAATCCTTTCTTACTTAGAGCAGTGGCTCTCAACCAGGGACAATTTTACCACCTAGGGGGCACTGGACAATGTCTAGAGATATTTTTGGTAACCACACTTGGTAGTTTTGGGGGTGGTTGTTACTGGCATCTGGTGGATAGAGACCAATGATGCTGCTAAATATCCTGTGACTATCCTCCATAACAAAATATGATCAGGCCCAAAGTGTCAATAGTGCTGAGGTTAAGAAACTGAGTTATAATGGTTTTAACTCTTCACTGTGCTACAGAATCACTGGAGAACCTAAAAAAAAAATCAGCTGCCCAGGCCCCGCATTCAGTGATCATAGCCTGATTAGCTGGGGTAAGGCCTCAGGGTTTTCAGGTATAGACAGGGTGGAGAACCACTGGGGTCAGTGGTCTGGGGAGCATCCACTGAGCTAATACAGTTGTAGCACACAGCAGTGTCTCACCCCAGGAGTACAGATTACTGAGGCATCAGTGTGTGTGTAGAAGCTGTAGTCACGGGCATAGATGAGAATAGCATAACAGGACAGTTGCTAGGCAAAGCCACCTCAACCCTAAAGTTTAGAGAGAGCTAGAAGTGGCAACCTGGAGGCCCAAGGACCACAAGTACTGTTAGGAGCCTGTACAGGTTCTTTTGGATTTCAACTAGTGGCCAATAGCTTAACTTTTGGGAAATTGCACTTAAATATCTGGGTTTCTGGATCCTCTTGGGAAATGAAAAGCTCTAACACCCCAAGAGAGTGCCTTGAAGGCAACCAGCCAGAGCTCAGTACCAGCTGCTGCCTGTGGACAGAGCCCTCTGCTGCCTCATTGCCTCACGCCTGGCCAGCTTCGCTCAGTGATGTTACCTGCTAGATCTGGAGGAATAACTCTTGGAAACCTGAGCTAGAAGCTCAGTAGGAACAAAGATTTGAGATGAAAACCATGGACCCTTTTCAATGGTGCAGGTGGAGGGGACTTAGGGCCAAGGAGATGCCTCTCAGGAAACACCCCTGAGTTCTACCCTGAACCAAACTCCCCGTGGGAGAATTCAGCCAGGCAGGCTTCCTGGAAGCAGGCTTCCTCCTTACACTCTTTTCTCTGGCCCCAGACCAGCGCGGTGGACATCTTCTCTGCAGGCTGCGTGTTCTATTATGTGCTTTCCGGTGGCAGCCACCCCTTTGGACAGAGTCTTTATCGCCAGGCAAACATCATTGCAGGGGCTGCCTGTCTGGCTCACCTGGAGGAAGAGGCCCATGGTGAGGGGGACCTGGCCCAGCAAAGAAGGGAGGAAGCAGGCCCCGAGTCTGGGCAGTCTAAAGCCACCCCTTTCTCCTACAGACAAGGTGGTTGCCCGGAGCCTGGTTGAGGCTATGTTGAGCCCACAGCCGCAGGCACGCCCCTCTGCTCACCAGGTGTTGGCCCACCCCTTCTTTTGGAGCAGAGCCAAGCAGCTCCAGTTCTTCCAGGTTAGGGGAAATCTTGGAAAGGGCTCAGAAACTCCCAAGTTCAGATCCTGAGTAACAAGAAAGGAGGAGCCAGATTGGGGGCGGAAAAGAGAGTTGTCTAGGTTGCCTAGTTGTCTAGGCGCCAGGCAGCCTGGCTCCTGATCTAAACCAATATGGACCCCGAACTCCTAAATGCTGCCATTTCGGCTCTCCAGTGTACTCATCACCACTTTCCCAGGCCCAGCTGCCCCTTGGGTGAGAGCACACCATTGCTTTCACCCCTAGTTGTCACTCATGCTATACCTATGCCCAGAAAACCCACTCCAACTTGTTTGACCTTGACCAAGGGACTCTACCTCTGGGCCTGCTTGCTCAGCTGGAAAATGGAGGACAACTACCTCATGGATCGGGGAAGACCTGATGGGATAACATGGGAGGGAGGACTCCTGGCCTTGTGACCTCTGACATTGGTCACAGGCTCAGGAGCTCTGTGGGGGTCCTAGGACGTCAGTGACTGGCTGGAGAAGGAGTCTGAACAGGGGCCCCTGGTGACGGTGCTGGAGGCAGGAGGCTCCGCTGTGGTCCGGGGCAACTGGCACAAGCACATCTCGGTGCCGCTGCAGTCAGGTAGAGGCCAGATGCTGGGTGGGCCAGGAAGGCCAAGGGAAGTCCAGTGGGGACATCTTTGCCAATGATTTCCCTGCCCACAGATTTGAGAAGGTTCCGGTCATATAAGGGGACTTCAGTGAGAGACCTGCTTCGCGCTATGAGGAACAAGGTGCGTTCTAGGGTTCAGGTGGGGCCTGGCTCTTGGCAAGGACTGGTCACTGCTGAACCAAGGATGTGCTCTAATCCCTCCAGAAGCACCACTACAGGGAACTCCCGAGTGAGGTCCGGCAGGCCCTGGGCAACATCCCTGACAGCTTTGTCCAGTACTTCACAGACCGCTTCCCACAGCTGCTTCTCCACACACACCATGCCATGAGGAGCTGCGCGTCCGAGAGCCTCTTCCTGCCGTACTATCCACTGGCCTCAGGGGCCAGGGAGCCATGCCCAGGGGCAGCTGGGAGCTGAGGCCAGCCAACCCAGAAGCTAGGCCTGGGGCTGAGGCTGGCCTCAGCATCAGAAAATACCTGCAGAGGTTTGGCAGCCTGGGGACAGATACTGGAGCAAAGATGTGCTGAGAGCCCAGCTCAGGTGCCAGGCATCCCTTGGAATACAAGAAAAAAAAATTCTCATATGTTTAATGTCTATAAAGGCAAGGAAAGGACAGTCCTGAATCCAACAGCAATATTCTGTACATATGGCAGGGTTGAGAAGGAAGGGAAGGGGCCACAGAACCCACACGCGAACATGTACAAAAATAACTTACATAGCAGCCCCTGCCTGCTATGGCTCTCTCCACAGCCACCAGGGTTGGGGGCACACTATAGAAACCAGCACTGTGGGAGCTAACCACAACAGGCCAAGGTGCTGGGGGGTGGGGGTGGGGGGAGCACCAGTCCGGAGGGGACGGGCCTACGAGGAGGCCTTGAGGCGATTGGTGGCTGAGCGTGAACTCAGCAGCTTGTCCACCATGGTGCGGGCATATCGGAGTCGGCTGGCCAGCTCCTTGGAGCAGCCGTATTCCTCCAGGAGGCTCAGGCGGTATGTGCGAAAGTCCCGCTTCTCATTAATGTAGGTCACGGCAGCCATCAGTGGGCACAGGATGAGTTTAGTGTGGTCCTATGAGGGAAGGAAGGAGATGGATAGACAGAGGACGATCGGTGGATTAAAGATGTATGTGCTAGCGTAAGGAAGTACAAGGAAGACAGCCAGCTGGTTGAGGGACCTCACTCCACTCCCTTCCTGCTACCAAGAACAGGTCTCATACCTCCCAGTCCCCATCCGACTCTGTGAGCGCGACGAGGGGTGCAGACCCCCAACCCTCCCTGCCCCAGCTTACCTGGAAGAAGTTGATCTGCACAGAGCCATTACTAAGGTGCAGGATGATGGCACTGCGGGTGCGAAACCAGGTACGCAGGTAGGGCAGCCGGGCCAGCTCATCGCCCTCCCGGGGTGTGATATTGGCCCCCGCCTTCAGCAAGTGTTCGCTCATGTAGTTTCGGAAATACTTAAGGAGGGTGATCTAGTTGGAGAGTCAGGGAGGGAGTCCAGAGTTAGAGCCCAGCCCCTGGCACATCACCCACTCCCAGCAGCACTGGGCCCCATGGGTCAGCCAGCACTTGCCTTCTTTATCAAAGAGTTGGGATGGGAATTCACAGTGAGGTAGGACTCTGTGCCATCACGCTCTATGTACTGCAGGCTGTCACCGTCGTTGTAGAGGATGAGGCGTGTCGAGTCATTGAAAAGCACCCCTACACTGTTGTCACACAGTTGATATCCTGGCGGTAGTTAGGGGAGACCTCAGAAAGGGGAGCAGGGAGCAGGGGAACATTGGGAGCTGGCACTGGGAAGGCTGGGATGGAGATAGGGGAGCTGAGAGAGGACTTTACAGCCAAAAAAGGCAATAGCCTGTAACAAGTCAAGGGATCACAAGGCCGTCCCTGGGCCATCCACCCAGTCTGGAAGAAACCTACCAAGGCCATACTTGTCCGAATAGTCCACCCACTTGCTGACCCAGAAGATGGGGATGCAGGCAGGATCCTCAGCCTCCTCTGGGATGGAAACAGACAGAGGACTGGTCAGAACGAGTCTCTTCATTTCAGGTGGCCCACACCAGGAAGGCTTGCGGGTCACCCCACCTGGGCTCAGTCAGGCAAGAAGCCTGGGGCCACACAGAGCAACGCAAGGCCTCTGCTGCCAACAAGCTCAGACAAGCAGCAGGCAGGCATGTAAGCAGCAAGTTATAGTGCAGGACACCAAGTTCCACTCATTCATTCAATTGATCCATTTAATCAAAGGCCTACTATGTGCTGGGCACTGTCACAGGTGCAGTGAGCAATGACCAAAACTCGGCCTTCATGAAGTTTGCATTCTAGTCACAGAGACAGAGGTTAATCAAAATAAATAGAACAAAATACTTAAGTTACTTCCATCATGGGGAGAGTCAATGTCTGACAGATTATCCAGCTTTCCAGTTTTGAGTGATTAAAAAATTATAGAAAGACAATTCCACATATATCAAAATGTTAAACTCAGTGACAGCAATAATCCCTTCTTTTAAACACAGAAAACCAACATGGAAACTTTGGAACATGCCGGGTGAGAGGCGTTATAGATAATATAAAGCAGGTATGGGGACGGCAAGTGCTAGGAGCGGGGACAGGAAATGCTCGTGAGGGGGGACATCAGAGCAGACATTTGAAAAACATGACAGTGTGAGCCATGCAGACATTTGCAGGAAGAACGTTCCACAAGGGACAGGGCAAACAAAGGTGAGGCTGAACACGTCCAGGTCTATTTTTTCAACTATCTTGAAGGCCAATCAGGAACTCTTGGAAGAAACGTGTGAACTGGACCAAGGCAGCACTGTGAGGCACTTGTGGAGACAGAACAGATGTCAGAAAAAGGAAGGAGCCAGACCATGGAGAGCCTTGGGCGTTACCATTGGGATTTTAATCTACAGGAAATGGGGGAACTAAACATATTATGGGGGCAGAAGCCTGGACAAGCTCCTACACTCTGCTGGCCGAGTCTTCCCTGCCCTTCAGAAACGCAACCTCCCACCCCAGACTATTGCATTGCCCACCTTGCCTCACCAGCCCCCGATCTGAGGGCTTAGAGGCATTGACACTGTGCAGTTGCTGCAGCAAGTCACCAAGGTGGCAGTCCACCGCCTCACTGGTCTCTCGACCTGCTGGTTCCTCTTTTTCTCGGGGCTGCTCAGGCATGGGGTTCTCTGTGCCTAGGAGAAGATAAGACATTATCATTAGTTGGGCGAAAACTGGCAGGTTGGGAGGGGCGCAGGACGCCCCGCCACAGCTGGTTCTCTCCCCAGAGAAAACCTTTTCATTACCATTGCTTTAGGTCAGCTGAGTCAGTGCCAGGTTATCAGAGCTCATACTCTAAGGACAGGCACATAGTATTTGCCGGTACCTCCAGGACCAGGCCAAGCCCTTTATCATGGCTTCCCAGCTACACACACAGTTTTGGAAACTCAGAATTAAAACTACCTTCGACATCCAGGAGAACAGGAGAGGCAGTAAGCTGCAGACCAGCAGGATGAATTAAGCAGGCATTAATGAAAATGGAAGTGATTTCTCACCCTAAAATTTGATTTACACACTTATATATGACCAAGAAAGTCTGAAAAAACCCATGCTAAAACTTTAACATGGGTTATAGTTGAGTAGTAGAAGCATGATTTTGTCTTTATGCTTATATGTTTAATTCTTTCCCCACCAACATGTACTCATTCTCCTTGTGTAATATCAAAGTCTTCTTTAAAATATTTAAAGACCAGAGTTTTTTATTTTAAAAAACGATGCTGTGATAAAGACTTAAATGTGTGAAAACATTTAGGATTTGCTTTTAAAATTCTAGCCTAAAAAGAGAGGAGGAGGTGGAATAAATAAAAATATAGGCAAACAACTATTGAAAATGGATAAGTACATGAAGGTTCATCATACGGTTCTCTGCACTTTTTTTTTTTTTTTAATTTTATTTATTTTTAGAGAGAGGGGAAGGGAAGGAGAAAGGGAGAGACATCAATGCGTGGTTGCATCTCAAGCACCCTCTACTGGGGACCTGTCCCGCAACCCAGGCATGTGCCCTGACCGGGAATCGAACCGGCGACCCTTAGGTTCATAGGCTAACCCTTTGATTCACAGGCTGGCACTCAATCCACTGAGCTACACCAGCCTGCGCCTGTACTTTTGGGTAAGTTTAAAAATTTCCAGTGTAAAAAGTTTTTAAAAAATGTTTTCTGTCCAAAAATTAAAGCCAACAGAAGAAAAAAAGGCAATCCTTAAAATAACGCTGTTACATGACAGCCCAAAGAATATCCAAGTTCAGACTGACATAATCAAATAAATACAGAGGAGAGGAACAACAGCTCTTCCTTACAGAATTCCAATGAATAAATATAGAAGGAGCAAGGAAAGAGAAACACCACTGTCAGAATACCAGTTAAAGTTGCCACAGGCAAGACCTACCATGACTGCTAAAATCAGTGGGCAAAGTCTGAGGAGAAACAGGATAGTCTCAAAGTAGCTCTGATCAAGACATGTTTTAATTACAAAGGAAAGTTGGTCCGACGGTTGTGGGTTATTGTTAAGCTAATTACAAAGGAAAAAATAATGACTGCAGCGGGGAAGACAATCAAACACCATCATGACCAAGTGATCAAGATTGACATCACCAATAAAAGAAATGTCAAAAGTTAACATCAAAAGAAAAAAAGGGAATCCTTAAAATAACAGAAGCCAATGAACTTATATATTAAATTGATATATACTAAATTGATGCTATATCCACACAGAGAAAAAAGTATTTCAAGTGATTTTTTTTTCATACTACCTATCTTTAGTGAAATCTATTTCAAGGACAAATAGAACTGCAAGAAAATAAAATATCATGTTGAAAAATGCATATATATTAATATAAGGAAACAAGGTTTTCAGTTTAAGAAAAAAGAATACAAATATAAAATCAAAGAAGTAAAAGTCCTATAACATTATATTTAAGTCACACATTTAATAATTACCCAAAGAAGTTACTTCACAGTGGAAAAAAAGATTGCTATAAACACAAGATTATACCAACATTAAATTTCCTGAATGTGATAACTGTGCCATGTGCTGGGACATGTGCATTCTGTAAAAGAATCTTTGTTTTGGGGAAATAGATGCTGAAGTATTAAGTTGTAAAGGACAGGATATATACAACTTACTCACAAATAATTCAGAAGAAAGAGAGGAAGGGAGAAAGGGGAATGATGAAGCAAATGTGCATAAAAATGTGAATTGTGGCCCTGGCTGGTGTGGCTCAGTGGATTGAGTACTGGCCTGTGGACTGAAAGGTTGCCGGTTCAATTCCCAGTCAGGGCACATGCCTGGGTTGCAGGCCAGGTCCCCAGCTGGGAGTGTGGCAACCAATCGCTGTTTCTCTCACACATCATGTTTCTCTCCCTCTTTTTCTCCCTTCTTTCCCACGCTCTAAAAATAAATCTTTAATTTAAAAAAATGTGAATTGTGGAGCTGAATAAAGTGCATATAGAAGGTTTTGTCTACTCTCACACCTATTCCTAAGTTTGAAATATAACAAGTTAAGTAAAATGTTGAAAAGACACGAATTGGAAATATTACCGTAAAGTCAAGATCCACCCCCCCGTATTATATATTTCCTAATTCTGTCCTCTGAAGAGACCTAGAAATGACAATAACCTAATAAGTGGCAAGTGATTTTATAAGATGACCATCCTTTCAAAGAGAGGCACACTGAAATTTATAGAGGTAAAATGGTAAGGTGTCTGGGATTAACTTCAAAAAACTTCAAAGGAACAAAAAATGAGGATGAAGTGCATGTGACAGAATCTTAATAACTTGAATCTGGTGGGTATGAGGGAGTACACTGCCCTAAATTCTATGTGAATATTTGAAAATTTTTGTATTTTCTCAACCATACAAGAGCAATGTTAAGAATTTTTTTGAATAAGAATTTTTCAGGTGTGGCATTCGGTCCACTCTCCTCTTTCTGGGCCTGACAGGTCTGACTCAGCCTTGTTAAGGTCGGTCTTTCCTGACACTTTGCCATGGGAGGGTGGGGCCAGAGACTCAGGACCATGGCCTGCCCTGCTGCACACCTGAGCTCGGGGGCCACCCCCCCACACATCTAAAGCCTAGGCTCTTTGTGTGTGTGTGGGGGGGGGGCGGGGGGGGGTGTCTGTTGTCTACCCAAACCTTGTTTTACCTTTATTGAGGACTGAGAGAGGCTTCCGGTTGCTGGGGTCCAGGCTGCTGGGAGCAATGGAAAACCTGGGTGCAATGGTGAGGCAGGTGATGGGGAGACGGGCGGGGATATAGCCAGTGGTAAAAAACTCATCATTGAGCAGCTCATGGATGGTAGGGCGGGCCGTGGGGTCAGTCTGAAGCATCTTCTGGATGAGGGAGGCAGCCACGGGATTGATGTGCTGGAGCGGCGAGAGAAGAGCCGTAAGTGGGATGCGACAGCGCAAGCGCAGTGCTGTACCAGGAGCTGCAGGCCCACCCCACAGGCAGCCCCCCGGTGTCAAATAGACCCCAGTCACCGCAAACAATGCCAAGTTCCCCACTATCAGCTTTGCTGAGTTGACAAGTGTCAGACTCAGTTGTGAGAATGGTTATTTCTCCTTCCTCTTCAAACAAACTCAAGATGGATTCAAGGCTATTTTGTCCCACTTTGCTACTGCACAATTCAAGTTGCTCTCCACTAGAGTCGCACTTAAGAACACAGGCTTAGGGGTCACAGAGACCTGCTTTAAGTCCCAGGTCTGCTTTTAATACCAGCTGTGACAAATATCTTCATTTATAAAATGGGGACACAGCACCAAGCCTGGTGAGAAGACTCCATGGGATACAGACCTAGCATAAGTCAAATGCATAGTAACAGCCTAGCATTAACTCTGTGCTCAGTATGTGCCAGGAAAGTATCCTAAGCACACTACATATATTCACTCATTTAGTCCTCACAAAAAACATCTAAGGGGTAGAGATCTCTATTACCACCCCTCTCTTGCAGATGAGGAAACTGAGGCACAGAAAGGTTAAGTGCCTAAGAATACACACCTACCGAGTGGTAGAGCACCCACTGATGCAGTCTAGCTGTACTCGAGCACCCACACTGAACCACTCCACGCTGGGTCCGCCTGACAGTTAACTGACTGTCATTATGGGGTCAGGGCTCTGTGGCTGCACACAAGGCAAAAACATGAAAGTGGCCATGTGCCAGGCTTGCTTTCAATGCATTTATGCTGGTCGTGGGAAAACGCACACCACTTTGGACTCACAGTGATCCACGACTGTGAGCACTTCCTGTGTGCAAGGCACTATGGGAGGTGCTGCCCTCCATTTCACAGATGGGTGACCACAGCTCAGAAGATCCAGGCCACTTGCCCATCTGCGTCAAGACAGTTCGCTGCCAAAGCTTAAGCAGCTCTTCTACTTCTGCCCCCTAGTTCCTTCCCATCTTTTTGGTGTTTGTTTTTTTTACACATCTTCTGGGTTATCTACCCAATCTTTGAAATCTAAAAACTCTCCCCCTGGGAAAAGAAAAATGTTTTTGTGCACATATGTCTAGTTCTGTATGTAGTTTCAGACACGAACTCTCTAAGGCTCTGAGGCTACCCAAGGGGTGGGGTTGACCTATCTCTGTGTCCCCAGGTTCTAGCTAGGCTCAGTAAATGGCTTTGTGGGGGAGGTGAACAAAATGTATTAAATTTAAACTTAAGTGTTTTTAGTCACCTTGGGAATACTGTACTCATTCTTCTTGATCCGGAGGTAGGTCTCTTTTAGGCAAGATGTCTCAAAAGGTGGTTTGCCCACTAACAAGGTATACCTGTAAGCACAAGGTGGGAGTTGGCTCAAGGCTGTCAGCCATAACACAGATGCAGGAGGAATCATCTCAGGGCCAGGACAAAGGCCAGGCATCCTCTGGATACCCACTCTGTCCCTGAGGACAATTCCCAAGACCACTGAGCAGCCCCAGGAACCAGGACATTGGCAGAGAGAGTCCTCAACAGATTACAGGTGACGAGAACAGGATTCTTATGGGCAATTTCCTAGGGCCCCAGAGGCCATCATCCAATACAGAACAAGTCAAAGTGGGGGCTACCCTGCTCCTGCAGAGGCAGCTCTGCATTTACTAGTTCTGTACTTAAAGCCTAAAGTTTTCATTTGAAATAGTTCCACTGAAAAGAAGTATGAAGGCCATTGCCACAACTCAGGCCCTCTGCCCACCACCCAGCTCTGATGGCCTTGACCAGGATAGACCGCAGGCACCTTCTCCTGCCAGCTCTAACTCCTAGCCTAAGTCCTCCCACCCAATGCCACTTTTTAGGTCGGTGGTTCTAAAACTTTTGTGCACAAGAATCAGCCAGGGATCTGGTTAAAAATCCAGATTCTGATTCAGCAGTCTGAGTCCTAAGGTTCTGTATTTCTAACGAGTTCCTGGGGGATGATGTTGCTGACCTGTGGACCATATTTTGAGTAGTAAGAGGCCCAGGCTGCAGGAATCCTACAGGATACACCAGTGACAAGAAAATATAGGAAAATGAGGCTGTTCTTAGGCTGGTTGTCCCCTCGAGAAGCCTTTTCATAGGCAGATTGGTTAACAGGTGAGATGTCCAAAAGAGCCCCTGCAGAGGCCAGGTAGATCTTCCAACTTACATGATGCACCCAATGGACCACACATCCACCTCGAAACTGTGCCCTTTCTTGCTCAGCACCTCAGGAGCTATGTAATTAGGAGTTCCACACAGGGTCTTCTTCCGTTCCCCATCATATTCGACTTTGGTTGCCAGTCCAAAATCCCCTAGGTGAGAGGAAGGAAGAGGGGTACTCAGATGCTAGCCTCTGCCATCTGTCAATGCAGACAACTTGATTCAGGTTTGACCACTGGAAGCTAGGGTCATCTGATCCCTCAAGATCTAGTCCTTGTATGCAGCAAGGCCTACCTAGGAATTCTCCCACCCTGCTGGCCCAAGGAGGGGGCCTCTCAATGATCCTCCTAGCCCCTCCCCTTAGACAGGAGGACTAAGCTTCTAAAAGGGAATCGACAGGGGTAGAAAAACTCAGGGATCAAGCAAGTCAACTTCAAGACTGCTACAGGCAATTTTGTGAGGTAACAGGGAGGAGCTGTGGCTGTGGCAAACCAGAGGGATTCAACAGGGAACAGCTGCCTTCCACCCCAGCAAGGAGCTGCCCCGAGGGAATGCCGTCCCTGTACCACTGGAGTTTCCAATAGTTTAAAAGGAGCTCCAAATACAAAAAATGAAAACTCATTTAAATTCTTTAAAAAAATATTTTGTAAGAAATAACAAGTGTTGGAGAGAATGTGGACAAAAGGGAACCCTTATCCACTGCTGATGGGAATGCAGACTGGTACAGCCACTGTGGAAAACAGTATGGAGTTTCTTCGAAAAATTAATAGAACTACCTACCATACGGCCCAGCAATCCCTCTTCTGGGTATCTACCCCCCAAATTTGAAAATACTTATTTTTAAAGATATGTACCCCTATATTCAATATTCATATATTGCAACATATTCACAGTAGCCAAGACATGGAAACAACCTAAGTGTCCTTCAATGAATAACTGAATAAAGAAGATATGGTACACATATAAAATGGACTACTACTGGGCCATAAAAAGGATGAAATACTGCCCTTCGCGACAACATGGATAGATCTTGAGAGTATCATACAAAGTAGAATAAGTCAGACAGAAAAGGACAAGAACCATATGATTTCACTCATATCTGGGATGCAAAACAGAAAGCAATAAACAAATAAAAAAAGTTCATAGACACACACCATAGAATGGTGGTTACCAGAGGGGAAGGGAGATGGAGGAAGGATGAGGAGTAAAGGATGTCAAATATATGATGATGGAGGGAGACTAAGGCTCTGGGTAGTGAGTACACAATACATTGAAACTTATAAGAGGTAATCAACAGTCCAGCCTTCCTACTCTTCTTTCTTCCTCCCCAATCTCCTTCATACTTCCCCTTTCCCGATCTCCTCTTTATTCCCAGTTCTTTGTTGTGTTAGGAACCCTGCAGACCCAGCACCTCACCTATTTTCACCTCCAGATCCTCGTTCAGGAAGAGGTTGCCTAGCTTTAGGTCCCGGTGAATGACCCGATTTCGGTGCAGGTACTGGCAGCCAAGGACGATCTGCCGCAGGTAGTAGCGGGCCTCAGGCTCGGTCAATGCTTTCCTCCGTTTGTGCAGCTCCAAGAGAGACTGGTCAGGGGGGAAAAGAGAGGAAGGAGGAAGAATGGAGTGGGGAGCGGTGCTCGGTACTGAAGTCCAAGGGTGAAAGAGGTATCATTAGGTAAAAGCAACCCAGAAATGACCCTCCCGCTCCCCCTCGCCGCCCGCACCTACCCTCCACCCCCGCCATTTTTTCTCCAGGACAATTAGGATCTGGGCTCTCCCATAAACCTGGCACTCCGGTTTTTCTACTAGCTCCTTCCAAAGCCTCTGACCTAGGACTCCTCTGTCAGCCCCACTCCCTAAGCTCAAAGTCACCAGTATCCCCTTCCTTGTCTTTTCGCAGCACCAGATCCCTTTCCTGAACTTCTGAAGTCTGTATCCAACCACCCTCTCCCTGACCCAACCCCAATCCGGAAGCTCCACGTCCCTGGCGCTCCGTCCCCAGGACTCCACCCTTAGCAACTCCGGAAGCCCTAGCGTCCATTACCAGAGTTCTCCCCTGATCCCCACCACCCTCTGTCCAACACTCCGCGTCCAGAAGCCAAATTCCCTAGCAGCAACAGGACTCGGGCTTCACTTAACTGAAACCCCCTCCCCTCGCAGCTCCAAGCTCTGCCCAAGAACTTTCACACCCCTAACTCTAGCACTTCCTTTCTAGCAGCTCCAAGCCCTGGGCTCCCCTTCGCCAGCAACTCCGGGTCCGGGACCCTGCCCCTGGGCAGCCCCAGCGCCCCCGACAACGACACTCACTCTCCGACGGCAGAGCTCCAACACCACGAACACGAAGTCGTTGTCCTCGAAAAAGCCGTGGAAGCCTACGACATGCTGGTGGGCGAGGCTGCGGTGAATTGATATCTCCATGGACATCTTCTCTTTCTGGTGCGGCTTAAGCAGCAGCGACTTAGGCACGATCTTGCCCGCGAACACCTCCTTAGTGTCCGCGTCCGAGATCTCAAAGCACTTGGCAAAGCCGCCCTTCCCCAGAAAGCGGCCCCGCAAATAGCGCCGCCGACTGCGTGGGTCCACTAGGACCTCCGGGATCTCTTTCCCCGGCGGGGCGGCCGCCGGAGCTGCAGGGCCAGGGCCCCCGGCTTTCCCTGGGTCGGCTGGTGCCCGCGCCAGCTTCCCTACTGTTGCTGCCGTGCTCATGTTCCCGGAGTTGCTCAGCGGCCCTCCAGGGTCTGGGCAGAGGTTTGACACCGCTCGGCTCCTCCTCGAATTCAAACGCGGCGCCGGGAACGTTACAAAAGCCTACGCGCCACTGATTGGCCGCGGGGATTTAAAATCCAAACCCGCCCGCCGCGCGGCATTCTGGGTGCGCTGGGCACGGCAGCCGCCTTTACACCTTACGCAGCGGGAAGGCTGGGGAAGGGGCGGGGGGATTTGATTGACAGGAACTCATGAACAGCAGACACGTGGGATGCCTGGGAAACGAGGTGTGCTAGAGTCGGAGTTCAGGGTTTCTTCTTCTCTCCGGTGCCCGGGAAGTTCCTCCTTCCACTAAGCTTTTTTTAACACCTTCCTCCACCCCTACCCCGCCTTCTAGAATATAAACTCAGAATAGAGACCCGGCAGCGCCAAGAGATAGCTTGGGAGAGCCTTAGAACTCGCCTCCAATGTCATCAGCTCTCTTCTGAGATACCCCCAATAAACTAATATCTAAGTAAAACAGGATGCTTGCGAGGAATTTGCATCTTCATGTCAAGGTCCCTATCCCCCTCCTTCAAATAACAGCTGCTTCTATACTCCTCTGGCTTACAGAGCAACGCTACTAAAAGTATGGTCCAGGGACCACCACCATTACCATCACCTGAGAGCTTGTTAGAAAAGCAACTTTTCAGGCCCTGCTGCAGACCTCCTGAGAATTTGCCTTTCAGCGTGACTACCCAGGTGATTCCTACACATACTGAAGTTTGAGACGCTCCATACCAGTGTCTGGCTTGCTCACTGTTGTATTTCCAATGTCTAAAAAAGTACACCCTCAGTGTTTGGTCAGAGGGGGAGATGAAGAGTGCCTGGCAAACCGGCAGGCCAAGGCCAAATCTGGCCTGCAGGGTTGTTTAGTTTGACCCCTACTTTTTAAAATTTGGATTCATTTAAAGCACTTCAAAATCAAGACAGGTCGCACAAAATTCAGATCTGTGGCTTTTCCTGAAAAACAAAACAAAACTAGCAGCTCTGACAACGCTATGCCTGCATACTTCCCCAGTTTGCCAAAGTTCCCAGATCCCTACCCGCTGCCCCCCACCTTTGTCTATTTGCCTATCTTCTGTAGAGACTTGAGTGGCAAGCCTGGAGTGGCAAAACAGCTAAGTTAGAAGCCCTTTTCCTGTGCCTCTGTTGCCCTACCCTGTCTCTGATGGAGTCCAGCAAAGATCACACCACACTGTTTCTCCTTACCACCTTTCACTAAACCGAGGGCAACGATGACGTCTTTCCCACCCCATGCTCCAAGCTCCCACTGCAATGCCTGGGAAAAAGGAGGGACGAGTGTTTGCTGAATAAAAGGGAGGTTTTTTTTTAATTATTGTTTTTTTTTATCCCTGTGGTATATAGTCTTCTATTTTATGTTTACTGAAGTAGATTCTACATAGAGAAAAAGTATACATATCATAATTGTACAGCTCAGTGACTTTTCACAAACCAAACAAACCCATGTAAACAGTGCCCAGACTGAGAGACTCTACTGATACCCCAGAAGTCCCCATTGTGCCCTGTGTTGGGGGTCCCCAAGGCTATCCCGCCCAGTTCAATGATTCACTAGGAGACTCACATACTCAGCATATAGCCCTACTCATGGCCAAATGTGATATATTACAGAGAAAGGCTGTGAAGCAGAATCAGCCAGGGGAAAGTCTGAAGGAAACCAGGTGCAAGCTTGCTAGAGTTCTCTCCCAGTGAAGCCACACAGGACACACTTAATTCCTCCGTCAATGAGTTGTGGCTACACCAGCAACATATCATCTAATAGGGAAGCTGATTGGAGACTCATTGCCCAGGGCTTGAACTGGGGGCTGGTTGTGAAGGCGCCCTCTGCCTAGCATACACCAAAGCCCGGATTTCCAGAAGGAAAGCAGATATTTAGTATAAAACACATTGTTTGCACACAGTTTAGGCATAGCAAGCCACTCATCACTTAGTGAATGATGAGAAGCCTCCCAGAGCCCAAGTTCCCAGCAGCCAGCTAAGTGCCAACCTTGCAAATAGGCCTTTCTAAGGTGAGCAGTGTCAGGTCTGCTTTATTAACTCTTTTCTACATAGTTTAGCATTGGCCCAGGCTTCTTTACAGAGAAGTTATTATCGGTAAGACCCCCACACAAAAGGATGAAACCAAGCTGCAGGACTGATCTCAGCTATACCCATTAGGGGACCTGGATTTAGCCAGTTAAAGTAAAATGACTCCCATTAACCATAAAAGTCTACCTTAGAAAGCCAGGTAGCCTCCTCCTTAGTTTCTGTCTCACACGTTTTTACCTGGCCCAAGGTAAAGTCCAGCACAGCTGTGACCTGCAATTTAAGTTGAACTGAAGCCTTCTAGGGTTGAGCCAGAGTGGTGATGGGCAGACAGCACAACCCCAGGGGGCACATGTGGTCTCCCTGAAAATGAGTTTACAATGTTAGGGTTCCCCAAGCAGGACAGACACTGGTCAAGCAGTGGAGGTTAATAGCACCCCCAGTGTAGCCTTCTACTATGAGACCTCCTGCCCTAGAGTTCCCAGTCTGGTATGAAAAATTGGTCCAGTCCTTGTTTTTCAAGGTAGTGCCTGAAGGGAGTCCATTCCAAACAGTGTTGCATGTCCACGATACCAGTTATCCATCTTGTGAGCTTGGATGGCACTTGAAGGCATTCTGATGGAGAGTACAGGAGCCTCCTCTGTTGTCATGGTCAGTGCTGCCAGGTGTAACCACAGGCTCAGCAGTCTGAACTCCAAGCACTCGCACTGCATGGTAAGGCAGCAGTGGAAAGCTTCCAGGAAGAAGGAAAGCCTCCCAGACTAGTTCCGATAAACAAAGATGAGAAATGCCATTCCCATTCCCAAGGCTCCCTAGGTACTAGCTTTTTGCTTTTTCTCCACTGTTACAAAATTAGTATGCTCTACCAATCAACAATCCTAACTTCACATTTTTTTTCTTTTTTTGGTTCCGCAAACTGTTTCCTTTTTAATTTAACAATGCACCATAAACATTCTTCCATGCAATGGATGAAAATACGCTACTGAAACATACAGTGCTGCAGTTGGATAATGAGAATGACACCTAAAGCAAAGTATAAGCATAAAGTTAAACCCCTGGGCCTGGCAAATGCCTGCCAGGGGCACTACACAAAAGGAATGTCTTCAAAGCCCTTTTGTGGGGCCTATAGCCACCCCTGAGTTCCCCTGAACCCCTTGGGTAGAAGGGGTCCTGTAGACTTTTGTGTATCCATATAACCCCCTCATGCCCCCACAATTTCTGTCCGGTTTTCTTCATTTCATCCTCTATCCTAGCCATCTCGTCAAATTCTCTTACCATCTCCTAACTGCTCAAGTGCATGTTGTGTGTGGCCTCTGTGTTCCTCGAGGCACTGAGCCAGCCCCTTGTTGGTTTTCTTTTGGCTTTCCTGGTACATCATCCCCAGCTGGGCGTCCTCTCCTGCGGCCCTTGGTTCAATAGCTGGTTTTCTTTTTTCCTTTGGCTTTCCAGTTTTGCCTAGTTCTCTGGCTTTCCCTGAGTCACTGGCTTCCCCTCTTCTTTTGGCTTTCCCTCCTTCTCTTCTAGTACTTCATCTAGTATCTTCTGTCTTTCCCTTGTTTTCTATTTTTCCCACATTTTCTAACTTTTCCTTGTCTTCCAGAGTATTAGCTACTCTGGCTTTTCAGAATTCTGAGGCTGTTCTTTGTTTTCCATCTTTCCTTCATTTTCAGGCATTCTATTTTCACAGCAGAATTTTTCCATGTTGAGATGGGCCGCCCCCCACTTTCCTGTCCTGCAGGAATTCCAGACAGGTTCCCCTTTTCTAGCCTACGAAGTGCTGAGAACAAAGACACGCAGATCTTTTTCCTCTCAGTGCCTGTTCCTTCTCACCCATTCCAGTGTTCCTCAGGCAGCGATGAAGAAGTCCCTCGCATTGACCTGAAAGAACCTGGAGCAACAAATTAGGAGTTCGCAGATGGCTCAGGGCCCAACCACAGCAAAGGAGCCACATTTTAAAAGTCATCTGTTACTGTCATCTAGTCCTTTCATCTGGAAGGATTGTACAAAGAGGCATAAAAGCCCTTAACCAGAGACCTGGTTGGGTAGCTCAGTTTGTGAGAATATCGTCCTGATACACCGAGATTGAGGGTTCAATCCTCCATCAGGGCACATTCAAGAAGCAAACAATGAATGCGTAAATAAGTGGAACAACAAATTGATGTTTTCTCTTTCTCTCTCTTCCCCT
>PVJI01015110.1:0-42082 GCA_004026765.1 Micronycteris hirsuta | reverse complement strand
CCCCTGTTGATATTCCTCCATACCTCATATAACTCCCTTCAACATTTCATACAATAAAGGCTGGGTGGTGATGAACTTCTTGAACTTGACCTTATCTGAGAAGCACTTTATCTGCCCTTCCATTCTAAATGAAATCTTTGCTGGATAGAGTATTCTTGGATGTAGGTCCTTGCCTTTCATGACTTGGAACACCTCTGTCTAGCCCCTTCTTGCCTGCAAGGTCTCCTTTGAGAAATCATCTGACAGTCTTATGGGGATTCCTTTATAGGTAACTGTCTCCTTTCCTCTTGCTGCTCCCAGGATCCTTTCCTTATCTTTGACCTTGGGTAATGTAATTATGATGTGTCTTGGTGTGTTCCTCTTTGGATCCAACTTCTTTGGGACTCTGAGCTTCCTGGACTTCCCGAAAGTCTATTTCCTTCGCCAGCTTCGGGAAATTCTCCATCATGTGTTCAAATATTTTTTCAATTCCTTGGATGTCTTCTTCTCCTTCTGGCAGCCCTATGATCTGTATGTTGGGACGTTTACAGATGTCTTGGAGGTTTCTGAGCCCCTCCTCCATTTTTTGAATTCTTGTTGCTTCCTTCTTTTCTGGTTGGATGTTTTTTTCTTCCTGCTGGTCCACTCCGTTGATTTGAGTCCCAGTTTCCTTATCTCTGTTGGTTCCCTGCAGATCTTTCCTCATTTGTTCAAGCAAGTTCGTTAACTTTTCGTCGAATTCTGAAAGCATCCTTATTACAAGGGATTTGAACTGTGCATCTGATAGGTTGGCTATCTCTTGATCGGTTAGCTCTGGGGTTTTGATTTGTCCCTTTCTTTGGGCCATTTTTTTTTTCCCTTGGTGATCCTGTTATTGTAAGGTGGGTAGAGTCTTGGGGATCCCCTGTGCTGGGAAGTTCCCGGTAGTTGTGCTGGGACGTAGCCTCTGGGGACGGGACCTGAGCGCACAATGGCGCCTTCTCCGCTCTCCGCACCCACACCGCCTCCTGCAAGCACTTCGGGCCCCTCTGCGCTGGCTCCGGGGGTTGCTCTGGGGTTGCTGGACGGGCTGCACCACTCGAATCCCCCGCAGGTCTCCCCAGCGAACTTTCCTGTGAGGCCGGGAGTTCCTCCCGCCACGGACGCCACCCCCACAGGCGCTCCCAATCCGCTCCGATGGGTTGTGCACTGCTTTCTTTCCTGGTTTCTCTGCATACAAATGCGGACCTGCCCGGTCCACCGGTCTCTCGGCCCTGCTGGGTCCGGATGAGCCAGGCGCAGACCACGCTTCAGTCGGGTCCCCGTCTGGGTGTGCTGCAGCCCCGCGGGGACCGCCCCTCCAACCGCGGACCTGCCGTCTGCTCACCTGCTCGCTGTGGGGTCGCCGAGCGCTCTCCCTTCGCTCTGCACCTTCTGGCTCACCAGACTGGATGAATGTATCTTCTTTAATTCCTTGGTTGTCAGACTTCCTCTCAATATGATTTTCTGTCAGATCTGGCTGTGTTTGGATGTGTAGATATCTGATTTTTTCCTTGTTTGGTTGTGCGAGGTGCATTCACCTATGCCGCCATCTTAGGAAGTCTCTAGGGTAACAAAGTCTTAAGTAGCATGTCAAATATCTTTCTCTTTCTTTGAAGCTTTAATAGCTATAGAAAAATGGTTTGCCAAGACTTGTCAATAGCTCAATTCATAATTATGATTTCAGGGGCTTTGAATATGTGGTCTCCCCACCTCCCAGCAGCATTGTCTTTCTAGTAGGAAATACCATACTTTTTTTTTTTTAAGGTATTTTAAAGCATTCCTGCCTTGTTTAGTTATTGCACAAAGAGGTCAGCAGTTGAGGCAGAGAGAGTTGTCTTGGACATTTTTTTTAAATATTTTATTTTATTTATTTTTAGAGAACGGGGAAGGGAGAGAGGGAGAGAAACATCAATATGTGGTTGCCTCTCGCATGGCCCCCACTGTGGACCTGGCCCACAAACCAGGCATGTGCCCTGACTGGGAATCGAACTGGTGACCCTTTGGTTCGCAGCCCACGCTCAATCCACTGAGCCACACCAGCCGGGTTGTCTTGGACATCTTGCCAAGAGAAAACAGCAGCGGGTTTGAGCAGACCTCAAGGCTAGGTCCAAGGACCTGCATCATGAAGAAATTCTGCCTGCCTCTCCCTCTATCAGTTGATTGTTGTGCCTTTAAGCACATTACTTAAGCTCTGACCCTTGTTTTGTCTTCTGTAAAATAGCAACAGTGGTATGTATGTCACTTCCCAAGTTAGGATATGATGTATATTAATGTACTTGAAATACAGAGGACCCTCGATATTACTGCTATTGTTGCTCTTCTCTGAACCTCCCATTTCTCCATTGTAGGGAAATAAGTGAGTTGAGCCGCTACATCTGTATTTCCTTTGAGCTCTAAATCTCCAAGGCTTTAAATAATGATCCCTCCACATACACATACCTGCTCTGATTTACTAAATATATATCTACTGTGGTAGGATTCTAAGCCAGCATTTACTGTGCACTTCTTGTATTCCAGATACTGTGCAAAGGACCTTAATACACGGTCTCATTTAATTGTCATAACACTCTTTGAGATGTAGGTATACCCATTTTACAGAAGTACTAGATTAGACTTTGAAAAGTAACTTATCCAGAAGCACACTGCAAACAAGTGACAAAGCCTGGTAAGTCTGAGCGTACAAGGGGTGTTTTTAACATTACTTGACAGAGGACACCAGGTTTGGGCAGAGGGAAAAGTGGGCTGTCGTGCAATCATACAACCACAGCCAATAGGAGGGGAAGCTGTGGAGCTGAGTTGGTGGAGCAAAGTAGTCCTAATTTGGGGGAAAGGGCGGGGCCTTGATACTCCTGCATCAACTGGTCACTGGATTCAGGCTGCACACCTGCTTCAGTCCTGAAGAAGGGGACCTAGGTGGTGTATCAGAGCATCCACTCCAGGACACCACTCACCTTCCATGTGCACAGGCCTTCTAAAGACGGGGCTCTGACTCTGAACGCCCAAGGGACAGATCCTATTTCTCTTCATTTGGTGTGATCTCTCTGATACTTTACAAAGAATGTGGCTATCAGACATATGGGACTGTAAGAAGAATGAGTAGCAGTCACTGGACCGAAGGAGAGACATTCCTCAAGAGGGGACTTCCTCAAGCAGGTAATACATGAATTGATAGGAGAGATGGTTATTTCGGGCAGAAGAGCCAGTTTGAACATACTGTGAAAGGAACAACAGCATTCTATTGTCAGAAACTATAGTATATAAAGTGACTTCAACTGGCCCAAATGGTGTCCTTGTGGGAATTTTAAAAAGACACTCAAGTGAAATTGTAAATTCGTAATTATTGCACCATTGGTACACACTACTATTATACTCTAGAACGCGGTATTTTAGTATTGAGAGAATACTGAGATAAGGCTAGAGCTGTAGTCAGGGTTTTAAGTTTCAGCCCTCTGCCCAGTCCCTTGGCGCTCACTGTCCTACACAGGAATTGCAACCCTCAGGTACAGGTGCAGCCACCTGCCAGCTATTATGTCAAATCATTTTCTAAACCTTTCTGAGCCTTGGGTTTTCTCATCTGCTATATGGGGATAATGGTAACTAACTCTCTGGATTGTCGCAGGAGATACAATGTGTTTGAAATTCTCCATCTTTCATAGATAGGGGTTTATCAAAGGATACTTGGGCTAGGGCCACAAAGAATTACCTAAATCCAGGGTAGACCAGAGGAAGGCGGGTTGTCCGTGAACAAAAACGGTCAAAACAGATTTTAAAACGCGTGCTATTCTCTCTCCGGGTTTTGGCTACGCGGCTATCACAAAGTTTACATCTCAAAGTGGCAGGGATCTTGCTCTGGTACGCTCTGCCCTGCACAAGGCCAGTGCCCGCTAAACACTGCGCGGAATCCAAGTTGCCATGGCGATGACTCCTGGCGGCCCGCACGTAGCGGCCTCTGTGCCCGCCCCCTCATGACGTCACGCTCTATCGTGCTGCCCCTCCTCCAGGCATGCTACGGCGCCAATCACTGACTGGGCGTCTGGGTCTCACTATCCTCACTCCATTCGGGGCGCCAATGGCTGGCACCGCCAGTGATTCGTTTGCACGAGTCGCACGATGCCGGCAACTGCACAGGCCAATCATAGCGCCGAGAAGGCGGGGCGGGAGCCTCGCAAGCCAATAACAACAACAGGAGGGACTGGCCTACCACCTCAGCTGGGAGAAGCGGCTTCCTGGGTCGCGACACCTGGCCGACTTTGGGTGGCGGTGAGCGGCATTCTCTGCGCGAGCATCCAGGTGAGGGAATCGGAAAAGAGGATCGCAGGTGAGGAAGGCGGGCGGGGGGCGTCGTACGGACTCCGGCCCTGTGCTGCGCGGGATGCGGGGAGTGGGCTCAGGAGGGAATGCGCGCTCAGGGCCGGGTAGGGCACCCTTACCCAATGTGAGGGCGGCGAGCAGCAAGAGGAAGAACGGTGTGAAATTTTTGAATGATGGATCGGGGCTGGAGCTTGTTTCATGCCCTGTATAAGTTTACAGTCGTCCGGAGACTGGACATATTAGACGATGGTTACATTACAGGGTGATGGAGTGATGAAAGTTTTACAAAACGGAAGCATTACGGAGGATATTAGACCTGTTATGTATGCGAGATGGTGTTGGTGGAGTTGGGAACTTTCTTGAACGTTAAGGGTTTTAAGAGGGTTAAAATCTGCGATTGTGCCCTAAAAGTAGGGTTTAAAAGGGCAATTTCGAGGCAGGGCCAGTCCAATGAGGGCACTGGTGCAATCTGGGCTTGACTAAAGTGCAGGGTCCGACATTGGCAGACAGTACGCAGAGACGGCTAAACATCAAGGTTTCTCAAAGAACTCACAGATAACAGCTTTTTTTCTGAGGACCCAGTCAGCCTGCTGCAGAGCAGGTTTCCAGTCAGTCAGGTTGTCCAGGGAAGAGAAAAGCAAAAGAAAATTCAGTATATCCCCTGCCCTCTCCTCTTCATTTTCTATTTTTAGCTTCTATTCAGTTGGCAGCAATTTGCCCATTTTCCTCCCTTGTGTATGGAGAGTAAACTCCTGAATGTTAGTTAAACCGGGTATATCTGTATTGAGTGAGAGTTTCAAGACTTTGCCTAGTTAACAGAGGCAGGAGAGACTTAGAACATTCTGTCAGAGATGACTAAATTGGTGAAAGTGCAGTTCAAAAATGAGGTATCAAGGGAAGTGGAGAGTGCTTGGGCAGGGTTGTGAGGAGCAGTTGTTGAACTTTTTGGTTGTGTTGAGTTTTATGTGCCTCCAAACTGTCTAATTGGAGGGAGCCGGTAGGTTTGGAAAATTAGAACCTGGGGTTTAGGGGAGGGGCCTGGAAATAGACACTGTGGATGATAGCTGATTTTAAAAAACAGGGATATTTAAGAACACCCAAGGTGAATGGAATTACCAGATTATTACTAGAAAGGAGTATGGAAAGCATCATGGGAAAACTTTACAGTCTCAATTGTCAAGTCTTCCCTTCTCAAAAGCTGTACTCCAGACGTACTGAATCAGAAAGTGCTGTATCCTGTCTCATGTCCTGGATGAGTCTTTGGAGCTGAGGTTCCCTCTACTGAAAACATCATCTGTGTCCCTTACCTCACTCTACTTTTCTCTCTTTTAATCTGGTCTCCTCCCATCATGCTCCAGGTCCAGTTTAGACAGTCTCTTTCTCTAGGAACTCTTTCTGGTCCTCTTTGTTCTCATAACACCAAGAACCAAGGAAAGAAAGTATTTTAGCAAGAGCAGTATCAGATCTTCCAGGCTAGTTAAATAAAATAAACTGGGAAGAACGTTTGTTGGATTAGGCAGCTGGAGATCCTTAGTGATTTTAGTAAGAGTAAATTCAGTGTAGTGAGGAGGATAGAAAGTGGATTGTAGTTGCTGGGAAATGTGAAAAGGAAGACAGCCTGTAAAGAATACTCTTTTAGGAGGCTTGGGTAAACTGTGGGAATTATTCTTCTCTTCCTATAATATTTATTGTGTGCATTATTACTTATAGTTAAAGTATAGCGTAATGGATGATAGCATAGGCTTCCACACTTAGCATTGTTGTAACTTGGGAAAGTTGCATGATCTTTCTAACCCTGGGTTTTTCATTTAGAAAATGGGGATAATAAGAGTACCTGCCTCATGAAAGTCTGGTAAGGATTAAAGTCTTTCATATAGAGAGAGCATGTGGCATGCTTAGAATACAGTTCCTGGCACATAGAAAATGCTCAGTAATTGTAAGCTTCTTAGAATTACTGTGTCAGGCCCTGTGCTGAGTGCTTCACACTCATTCTTTCTTGGACTCATTGGTAGAACTATTGTTTGTTTTTGTTTTTTTTTCCAGCTTTATTGAGGTATAATTGACAGATAAAATTATAAGATATTTAAAGTGTACCTTGTGGTGATTTGACATTGGGAAAGATCCCCACTATCTAGGTATCATTGTTCTTTATATTTTGCATATGATAAAACTAAGGCTCAGAGAAGTTATGTAACTTGTTCCAAGTCATGCAGCCAGTAAGTGGTGTTGCTTCAACATTATCAGATTTGGTAATCATGTCATGAAAAGTGAGTATTGGAATGACTTATTTTGCAATTTAGAAGATCTTTGAAGATAGCTTGGTGTGAGTGGTGAGCTAGCTAGATTCCAAGTAGTCCAGTGAGTTGTGTGTGTGAGAGTTAAGCCATCAGATCTTTATGTCAGTCTCTTTGAAAAAGAAGTTGGTTGGTTCAAAGAAGGAAAAATGGGACAGTGGCTTGGGAGAGAGATGGTAGAGATTAGGAAAGCTTTCTTCAGGATAGGAAGACTTGAGTATGTTTTTAAGCTTGGGGAGGGGGTAGACTCAGTGAAGAGGGAAGGACAAATGATGAGAAAGGTAAAGTGATTGCTGGACAAGTTCCTGATG
The DNA here is from genome assembly GCA_004026765.1 of Micronycteris hirsuta. Classification (NCBI taxonomy): domain Eukaryota; kingdom Metazoa; phylum Chordata; class Mammalia; order Chiroptera; family Phyllostomidae; genus Micronycteris; species Micronycteris hirsuta. Next base: position 35,166 of record PVJI01015110.1, on the reverse strand, counting down.
AGGTAAGATATGAACACAAGCCTAGTCAGTCTTAGAGGAGAGGCTGAGTGAGCTAAGAGGAATTTTGAGGTTGGGATGGCACAGGACACAACATGATAGTCTCCGTGGGGTAAGTCACTTGAGAATTAGACAAAAGAATAAGGATGCAAAGTGAACCTGAGGAAGTTGCCTAAGTTTCTCTGTTTTTAGACTTGGTAACCTGTTAAGCTTATTTATTATATAAGTAAAACATGCTCATGAAAAAAATTATAAGAAGGTATGAAATAAGTAAAAGTTTTTTCCTCTCCTTCCTAGTAGCCCTGCACTATGTGTGCACTTGAGCATGACACAGACCCGTTAGCTCTTGCTCCCTTTTCCTAAAGATCACCACTCTAAATTGTTCCGTTTCCTTCTGTGCAATTGCTGTATCTGTGTGTGTCTGTATGTACATACAGATGTATGAAAGTGCATAGATAAAATACATGACTTTGACAAAAACATAAGTGGAGCTCCTGCTATGTATATTGTGTAACTTGCTAATTCACTTACACTGGATCTTAGCCTCTTTTCGTGTAGAACATAAAGATCTTCCTTATTCTTTTAAGTGGCTGTATAATTCTCTATGGAAGGACTTAGAATTTATTAACTCATTTTTTGCTGGTGGATTATTTTTATTTTTTTCTCATTATTTTTCCTATTATAATCAATGCTTCTTTCAGTTTTAGCATACCTGTCTTTGCACTGGAATGAGAAAATTCCTGGGTCAGTGGTGTATTCGTGTTGAATTATGAGAGATACTGTGATTTTTTTCCCTCAAATGTACTAGTCTTCCCCACCTCCTGCCCCCACCACCACATACACACTTTCCACCCCATCAGTAATGTGTAATGATGCCTATTTCCCCAAATTATTAACCGGGTACTGAGCACTATGACATGTAAAGATTTTTGTTTCAGGGTTCATTTCTTTATTTCAGTCAAATTGAACTGCTTCTTTGTTTAGTGAGCATTTGCATTTGTTTTTCTGTGAACCAATTGTGAATAGCCTTTGTCATTTTACTGTTGGGTTTTTAGGCTTTTCCTAAAGCACACCTTGTAGCCTTTTGTCGTAAGTATGATCTTTGACTTTATTTGTAATCTTTTTCTTCCCTAGTCAGAAGTATGTAATTTTTTTTTTAAGATTTTATTTATCTATTTTTAGAGATAGGGGAAAGGAGGGAGAAAGAGAGGGAGAGAAACATCAATGTGTGGTTGCCTCTTGCATGCCCCCTACTGGGGATATGGCCTGCATCCTGGGCATGTGCCCCGACCGGGAATTGAACCAGTGACCCTTTGGTTCACAGGTTGGCGCTCAATCTACTGAGATACACCAGCCAGGGCAGAAGTATGGAATATTTATGTAGTCATATTTGGCAGGCTTTTTCTTTGTAGGTTCTTTTGGGGGTAAGAGACATTTTTAAAAAGATTTTTTTATTCCTTTTTTGTTTTTAAAGATTTTATTTATTTATTTTTAGAGAGAAGGGAAGGGAGGGAGAAAGAGAGGCAGAGAAACATTGATGTGAAAGGGAAACATCGATCAGTTGTCTTTCACACAGTAAGTCCACAACCCAGGCATGTGCCCTGACCAGGAATGGAACTGGCTTTGCAGGATGACACCCAACCAACTGAGCCACACCCGTTAGGGCTTAAGTGACACTTAAACTTCATTATTGCCCATTGAAAATACAAGTTTTTCCATGGAAACCACACTAAAGAGTCTTTTTAAGGATAACTTGAAATTCTTTATTCACTGTTTACTCTCTTTGATCTTGCTCTTGGGCGTTAACATGGCTTTTTTTAAAAAAACAGTTTATGATATGTATATTTAGTACAAGGTGAAAGATTTATGCAGTCTGAAGAGAAACCAGAGTATATAACATGTGGCTTTGAAATCAGCCTCTACAAATGGAGGTGGCGATGACATCTAGTACACTTGCATTTTTTTAACTGCATGTTTAGAACCTGAGAAATTGGTGCTTCTTTAGTAATTGTTGTTTTTAAAATTATCAAAGATACATTTTTGAAACTATTTTCTTGCAATTTCATTGTTTTGCTTGCATTCTTATTTATTTATTTATTTATTTATGTTTACAGAATTATAAGGCCGTGTGCAGAGATTTGAAAAATGTCAACAAATGAAAGTGTCAGCATCTTTAGCTCAGCGTCCTTGGCTGTGGAGTATGTAGATTCGCTTTTACCTGAGAATCCTCTGCAAGAGCCACTTAAAAATGCTTGGAACTATATGTTGGACAATTACACAAAGTTCCAGATTGCAACATGGGGCTCCCTGATAGTTCATGAGGCCCTTTATTTCTTGTTCTGTTTACCTGGGTTTTTGTTTCAGTTTGTACCTTACATGAAAAAGTACAAAATTCAAAAGGTGAGTATGATGGACTCGCAGTGGAGTATTATCATTAGTGTTGAATATTTTTGAAGTAATTGTGACTTTGTTTTGAAAGACTCTATCTAGATCAGGGCTGTTGACAGTAATATAATTCAGCCACATATATAATTTTTTTAAAGATTTATTTATTTTTAAAGAGAGAAGGAGAGGGAGAGAAACATCAATGTGTGGTTGCCTCTTAACCCACCCCCAACTGGAGATCTGGCCTGTGACCCAGGCATGGTCCTCAACTGGGAATCAAACCAGCGACCCCTTGGTTTACAGGCTGGTACTCAGTCCACTGAGCCATTTCAGCTAGGGCCACGTATGTAATTTTAAATTTTCTAGTAGAATACATAAAACGTAAAAAGAAATAGGAAAATTAATTTAAAAATATACTTAACACAGCAAATCTAAACAGTTATCATTTCAACAAGTAATCAGAATTAAAATGTACTTAACAAGATACATTCTAATTCTCATCACTAGTCTTTGAAATCCAGCATGTATTTTACACTAATTTTAGTCCACCTCAGTTTAGCCATATTTAAAGTGTTCAGTAGTCACTTGTTGCTACCACATTAGACATAACAGCCTTAGAACATTATTGATATTGTTTCAAGAATAATTTATTAAGTTGTGCTTTAAGTAGATGTGATGTCCTCTAATGAGCTTGGGAGCTTGCAGAAAGGAATCTAGACTAGCTTATCAGGGAGGATTTATCAGCACTTGGTGAACCCATGATAGTTTCTCATGCTTACTGTTTACTTTCTAAAAAGACATGCCGAACTAAGCTCAGGAGCACACACAGCCTTGCTAGGAAGTAGACATCCTGAGAGTGTTTCGCTGTGGAGACGAATCTGCACTCACCGAGTCTGTGTGGGGTGGCAGTGCACACATTCTCTCTCACAGTCTCTTGGGTTCATTGCCTCTTCCAGTGAGTCTCACTTTCAGCCAGTACTGATAGTGATATTCTCTGGGGCGAGTGCAGGGGGTCAGGTGCCTGTGGGCTCCATGCCAGAGGTGGGAAGAACACGGAAAGGGGGGAGGGAATAAAAAGGGATATGGCCCAAAAGAGAGTATCCTGTTATCCTCAATTGAGGACACAGAAGTTCCAAAATGTTTTTTATACAAGGGCCTGCCTTGAAAGGGAGAATTTAGTTCTGGTGCCCAAGTTCTCATGCATGTTTGGGGTGATTCTGGCTGCCCTGTGTTACCCATTGATTTGCTTATGTGGCTGATTCATTGTATGGCTTCCCAGGCCAAGGTGTCCTTGACCTTTGCTGTCTGTAGTTGAGTCATTGGTCAGAGGTGTTAACCTTTCCAATGAAAGGAAGATCTTTTTCAGTCAGTGTTTTATGAGTGGCTTGAAAATAAAGTATGGGAAAAGAAAGGACAAGCAATCATCTAGTTAGTTACTGGTAGTCATTTGTAAACAGAGATTAAAAGGCTGGACAGTGTGACTTCATGTCTGTCCTCAGCACGTCTTCCTTTGAGTTTAATAACCATTCAGGGTTTTGCTTTGAGCTTTTTTTTGATACTAATAAATTGTGATGGTAAATCAGTACAAGTTTTCACAATATATGAGGGTTAAAAATCACTGCAAGTTAATTACAGGTTAATGAATTTTGAAGGCAGATACCCTGAAACCTTGAGGGCACAGGAAGAAGTTGCTGTTGGTGATGAAATAGCAATAAAGACTTTTGCTTTCAAAAAGAATAGGTAGTGTGACAGTTAGTGCACATGCGTACTCAGGAGGGGGAGATTGACAGGAATAAACAAGTAATGAAGTGGACCTTGTAGGATCTATTTCTTTTTAGGAAGTCACACATTTTAATAATTCTCTAGGAATTTTTTCAACGATATGTATACCAACAGCATTCTTTTTGCTGTCCATGGCCTAATAATAATGGTATTCCTTCATAGTAGGATGCAGCTATATAGAAAGTTAAATATGGTAAACTGATACTCTGCTGGGTATGAGTTTTTGGTGGTTAACTATGTTTGAAACTAATTTGTACACACTTGAAACAGTATAGCATGTGATTTTATTATAATTGATTAATTTTTGTGTTAATTTTTGCATTACATAGGTATCAGATTCTAGCCAGGATATTAAAAGTCTGTTAAACCATTCCTATCGGAAACAGAGACATTGCTGGCCAAGCCAGAATCTTCCCTTTATTTTGTCCCCAGTTACAGACTGGATGTTTGGAGGAGTAGGGTGGTAATGCTCAGAATAGAAACAGACAATTATAACTTACAGAATTTCCCCATTGTATTGTTGAGAAAACTGATTTGTATCACAGAGCTAGCTAACTGGTTAGTGGTGGTCCTGAGATTAGAGATCACCCAGATCTCTGGATTGATTCTCAGGTTAATGCTTTTCCCTTTTTTTGGTCAGGGAAAGTAACTCAAAATTTCAAGAACAGAACTAGAGACCCAGTTTTCAGTTAGTCCCAGTTCTGCAATAACTGCCTGTGTGATCCCGGACAAGGCAGTGGGCCTCCGTGGCTCCTGCTGACCAGTAGTTCCCGTACTTGAAATACTGTGGTTCAACTGAAAAAAATTTCATTGGCAGATTCCTGAATTCTTAAGTAAGGATATTTAAAACAAAGTAGTAATTATTTATTATCACCATCTTTTTATAAAGCCAAAAGTACTTTTTCTTATGTAACTGTAGCCCTTTAAATTGAATAAATTTAGTATTTTTTGTTTTCTTTTTAACATGGCCTGCTAAGCTAATTGGTATCCTGATGAGATTTCAATGAACATTTTACTACATTGATCTCACTTCACTCATTTTGCCATTAATCTTTGAACTTCATCTGTGGGCAGTAGCTCTCTATTCTTTGGGAACCAATGGACACATCTCTGAAGTTCTTCCAGCTCAGAGAGTTTATAATTATGTTATTGTATATGAACAAAGCACTAATTTCTGGGAATGAATACTGCCAAATGTCTGGAAGCATCAGTATACCTGTGTAGTAAAGGCTTTCAGTGCTGCCGATATGACTGCTTCAATGGCTGGGAGACTCAATTATAATCTTCACACAACACGTTTGTTCTCTGACATTCCTGATAAAAGAAGTGAATGATCTGTGGGCAGCACAGACCAGGGAGATGTTCATTCTGTGTTGCTTCTTTGGTTTGAAATCTGATGTTCATTATGCCTGGGTTTGTCTAGTAACAATTTCTTTACCTAAGTTAGTGTTGGTTGTTGTCAGCAATTTAGAGGGGAGAATCTTGTGATTCCTGGGCTTTATTTATTGTAACATAGTAACTGTGATATAGAATTCATGGAACAGAATTAATTAAATAACATAGAATCAAGGTCTCATTAAACATTAGAGAAAAAATTGGGAATTTACTTCTGGGTGTCAGGCTATTATTAACAGAAACTAATACTGAATATTTGTGCTTTTTCTCTGTAGGATAAACCAGAAACATGGGAAAACCAATGGAAATGCTTTAAAGTACTTCTCTTTAATCACTTTTGTATCCAGCTCCCTTTGATTTGTGGAACTTACTATTTTACAGAATATTTCAATATTCCTTATGGTTGGGAAAGGATGCCAAGATGGTATGTAGATCCAAACAAATCTTTAAGAAAGATTTGATTTTTATAGTCAGTTATTGCTTGCTATCCAATTAACATATCCTTAATGTTTATCTTTTTTCTTTATTTGGTTAATGTTTTTTTGTTCTAAACTTTGGAAGTAAATAAAATGTAGAAAAGTAAACCATGATAGACACTTAAAATGTTCCAAATTTTAGATCTTTCTCTATTTTAGTGTAATTCTTTATCAGAAGGTGCTTGTACTAACAAAAAAAATAATTACATTTTAAGTCTAAAATGAATGAAAACAATGAGAATAGTTTGTGAGGTTTATAAAAATTGTGTCCGTATAGACACATGTGTATTATCTGAGCATAGGTGTTTGTGTTCCAGTAATATTTGTATTCAAATATATGTTCCTGAGATGACTGAATACAAGTGTACCAGTATAGAGATGTTCTTTTTCTTTTTTTTAAGATTTTATTTATTTATTTATTTTCGAAGATGGGAAGGGAGGGAGAAAGAAAGGGAAAAAAACATTGAAGTGTGAGAGATATATCAATCAGTTGCCTCTCACACTCCCCCAGCTGGGGACCTGGCCCGTAACCCAGGCATGTGCCCTGACCAGGAATCAAACCGGCGACCTTTCAGTTCTCAGGCAGGTGCTCAATCCACTGAGCCACACTAGCCAGGGCTATACTTTTTCTATGTAATGTATATAACTCTTTTTTTGGGATGGTATCACATAGCTACCTTATATCTAGCAGTTTTGAGAAGTTATTGATCAACATATCCAATTAGGTTAAGCTGGTATTTGGTTTTATGTAATGTCTCAAGCAGTGGTCCCAAGTAAAAGTCTAGATTGCACTTTATACTCATGACAGTATTTTCATCTTAAAGGTATATGCTTTTGGCAAGATGCTTTGGTTGTGCGGTGATTGAGGACACCTGGCACTATTTCCTACATAGGCTCTTACACCACAAAAAAATATATAAATATATTCATAAAGTTCATCATGAGTTTCAGGTATGTTAGAATTATATTTAATACTTTTTCTGTTAGAAGCAAAACATCATATTTAACCTGAGCATTTTAAAAAAATGTTTATTTATTTTTCCTTTTCTATGAGTATTAAGAATGTTTCTCATACACCTACATAGACATGGCCAGTTCTACAGATTTTCTTTCTTCCTTTTTTGTTTTAAATTATTGTTTTGAGAGAGAGAGAGAAATATCAAGTTGTTGTTCCACTTATTTCTGCATTAATTGGTTGATTCTTGTATGTCCCCTGACTGGGGATTGTACCTACAACCTTGGCGTATTGGGATGGTGCTCTAATCAATTGAGCTACCAGGCCAATGCTAGAGATTTCCTTTAGTGTCTTATTTCATGGTAAATTGAGACCTGAAAAAAGAAACTGTTACATGAAATAGTTCAGACTCTGATCTTTGTGGCCAGAGCACTATCCTGACTCAGTTGATTACTTGGCAGTTTGGTAGAAGCAATAAATGGGGTTTTTAAATGGGACCCCTGAAAACAACAAACCTTTAGTCTTTAAACTTCTAAAACAATTACCAACATAGTTTCACCATATTGCTGACTCCCACAAAAAATGGTTTAAAAATGTTTTTTTCCAATTACTGTTTAAATTCAGCATTATTTTGTATTAGTCTCAGGTGTAAAACATAGCGGTTAAACAGTCATACTTTACAAAGTGTTCCCCTGAAATTTTTAGTACGTATCTGGCCCCACACATAGTGATGGTATTATTGACTGTATTTTCTATGCTGTACTTTGTATCCCCATGACTGTTTTGTAACTACTGATCTGTGCTTCCCCAGCCCTACTTTTTCATCCAGTTCCCCAACCCACTTTCCCTCTGACAACCGGTAGTCTGTTCTCTGTGTTTGAGTCTTAAGAACAGTGGCTTTTTATCAGAACTGCTTTTGATGTAGATTTGTCAAACTGGTTATGTTGTGTTCCGCATTGATCCTGATTACATGGTATGCTAAACGTATGCTAAATCAAGCATCCCTTTCTTGGCTGAACAAATTCAGATGTGTAAACCAAAATTAGCGTTCAAATCCATTGTTTAATGCCTTTATCTTAAGCTATCAAAGACATTGAGCCATTATTAAGATCCTCCCTACTAGACCTTTGGATGTTTGGTAGGAACAAACATCCAAAACATCATAAATGTTTTTTTATTGAGAATTACTTTTATTGTTTGTATATGTATGACTAGATATATTATTATTACATATAGAAACAACATAATTTTACAAACTATATTCATAAATAAATTAGAATATATGTAGTAGGGTTCACTTGGGGAAAAAGAAAGACTAAAAGATACACACACACACACACACACACACACACAGTGATTACTTATATTAAGGAATTGGGTCATTGGATTGTGGGGATTGGCAAGTCTGAAATCTCCGGAGAACCCACAGGCTGGAAATTGAGGTAGAGTTGATGTAACAGTCTTAGGTCTGAATTCCACAGGGCAGACGGCTGGAAACTCCAGCAGGGCTTCTTTATTGCAGTCTTTGAAAACCCCATCCTCAGCAAACCTTAGTCTTTGCTTCTAAGGCCTTCAACTGATTGGATGAAGCCCAGCAGCATTATAAAGGGTAATCTCCCTTACGCTGAGTCTGCTGATTTACGTGTTAGCCACATCTGAAAAATACCTTCACAGCAACATCCAGATTGATTGCTCAAGCAACTGAGCACTAGGGCCTATCCAAGCTGATGCATAAAATTAGCTGGCACAAATATAAAAGAATTCCTACCTATTTCTTTTAGGCTCCATTTGGAATGGAAGCTGAATATGCACATCCCCTGGAAACCCTGATTCTTGGAACTGGATTTTTCATTGGAATCATTCTTTTATGTGATCATGTAATTCTTCTTTGGGCGTGGGTGACCATTCGTTTGCTAGAAACTATTGATGTCCACAGGTGAGCTATGGGTTCTGTCCCAGCATGAGGTACCATCAAATGTCTTTATTTTCATGGTCATAAGGTTATATACATAAGTAGACTAATAGGAGAAGTTAAATTTGTTAATATTGTTATTTTTAGGAAAACAAGATACCATAACCATTGGATGGAAGTTCAAATAAAAGAGACTTTTTTTATATCCCTGTGGCTGTCATTTTAACAGTGAGAATAAGTTCTTTTGGTTATATGAAATAAAATTGTGATAGGTATTTCAAAACTGCCCACCAAAACGGTCCCTGTTTACATTCCCAGCAGAAATACAGAAGAAAGCTTCCCCTGCTCCCCCCCAACGCCCTTCCAAAGCGGGGAGTACCATCTTTTTGGTCTTTGTCAGTAAGAGGACAGGACTTTCAGTGCTGTCTCCATGTGCGTTTCTGCAGGGGCCCGTGAGGCTGTGCGTCTCTTTGTGCGCTTTATTGATCAGTAGTATTTTTTCTTTGAGTTACCTTGTTATGCCCTTTGCCCATTTTTCTGTTAGATTATATGTCTTAAAACCTATTGGTTTGTGTAAACTTTGTTTGTTACATATGTTCTAAATATTTTCTATCCATCTGTCATTTAAGTTTTAACTCTTGGTGATTCTTTTCTAGTACTGAAGTTTTTAATTTTACCATAGTAAAATCAGTCATTTTTATGGTGCTTAGGTTTCATGTCTTGCGTAGGTCTTCCTGAATCACTATTCAAATGAAACTATTTGTGTGGTTTTCATAAAGATTTGGTTAAATACCATAATTCAAGATTCACACTCCCTTTATCCTTCTGTAACGAATCTAAGCCTAACTCTTGAAAAAAACATTGACTCATTTAGCCTTCACTGAATAAGTATTTTTTGTCTCACTGCCCAGCACTGATGAAATTACTACTTGTAACATTTACATATTTCACCTGCTGCTTTTCTGTTGCTTGGAGATACTTTATCGTAAATTATTTATGTGTGATGCCTTTTGAAATACCTAACATCCTAATTTTTCATTATTTTAAAATTATATACTCATTGCATTTTTGACTTGGGACTTATTACTATACCCATGAAAGCAGAATATTAGATTCTAAGAATTATTTTTAAACCACTAAAGTAGCAAAACAAATCTTCTGATTCTAGGCAGAGACTATTCTGGTGTAGGTAATTATAAGTGCCATCTCTTTCATTCTTTCTTTTCTTTCATTGTTCTTTCCTTTTTCCTTCCCTCTCAACCTTATGAAGGGGAGGGAGAGATTGGGGTGATTTGGACTAGTGTATATCTGGTCGTCAGATTTTAGACATGTATTAGAAATAAAGGAGGCTACTCTAATGATAGTCTTTTTTTTTTTTTTTTTTAAGATTTTATTTATTTTAGACAGAGGGAAGGAAGGGAGAAAGAGAGAGAGAGAGAGAGAAACATCAGTGTGTGGTTGCCTCTCTTGTGGCCCCCACTGAGGACCTGACCTGCAACCCAGGCATATGCCCTGACTGGGAATCAAACTAGCAACCCTTAGGTTCCCAGTCTGTGCTCAATCCACTGAGTTACACCAGCCAGGGCTCTAGTGGTATTCTTTTAAAAATTGTGTGTTCATCCAGCTATAGAAAGCACACTTGTATTTTAATTAATTGTGGCACATTTAATTCCAACTTGTCATTGACTAAAGTAAAAGTTGCACATAGTGATTCTCAGGTCTGACTTTCCTAATGCTTGATACTGATGTCACATAACCTTTTCTTGAAGATGACATATATGGTATTATAGGCATTATAGGTTATGGTGAGAAAGTTCTTCCTCTGAAACAAAAAAAAAATTCATGAAAAAATCTAATCATTGCTATAACCCCTCTTTTTTGTCCCCTGAGACTATAATTAATCCCTTTTATACAAATTAGTTTCAAAGATAGTTAACCACCAAAAACTCATACCCAGCATAATAATCAGTTTACCATATTTTACTTCATATGTAGCTGCATCCTAATATGAAGGAATACCATTATTAGGCCATGGACCACAAAAAGAATGCTGTTAGTATGTGTGTATGTGTGTGTGTGTGTATTTTATATATATACACATATATATACATAAATTCCTAGAGAATTATTAAAATGTGTGATTTAATATAATGTATAATTTCCATAGATTTAAAAAAATTTCTTAAGTGGTTTCTATAATAGGCACTGTTTTCTGTTAAGTTTTTGGCTTCTGTAAGCATGTCAGAAATAAAGTGACTTAGGTAAAGTGGAATGTTTGAATTAGTTAGCATGACTGTCAATGAAAGTGTCAATTATTTCCTCATAATCTTGATTATTTTTATTTCAGTGGTTATGACATTCCTCTCAACCCTTTAAACCTCATCCCTTTCTATGCTGGTTCTCGGCACCATGATTTCCACCACATGAACTTCATTGGAAACTACGCATCAACATTTACATGGTGGGATCGAATTTTTGGAACAGACTCTCAATTTGTTGCCTATACGGAAAGGATGAAGAAGACTGAGAAAAAGACTGAATAAATATTTATGTAACACTTCCTGAAGATGTACATTTCCCTGAATTAAAACTTGTAGCTAACATTGCCTCTGGGGAGCAGAAATAAGCATAGGTCTTATCTGCTGAGTGATAAAAATTAACAACCTTTATCTTCCTACTGGGCACTTTTTCTACTTTCCATTCAAGTTCTGTATGTGTAGAAATAAGAAAGGAAGTCTCCAACACCATGTTGCTAACCTTACAAAAAGGTTTTAAGTAATAGAAGATCTATGTCTTTTCTCCTCCAGTAACACCATAGGCCTGAAATTGATACTGGTCTTTCAATATTTTAAATATACAGCGACCATTTGAAAAACTCTTAAATAGTGGATGTTGGGCTCATGTGGAACTTTAAACATTTTTTAGAGTTTGCTTAAAGATCAAAATATCATGGGTTGAATGGCATCGATTCATAGTGTGGATGAGGCTGCAAAAATCAGGGCTGGCCAGCACCGCAAGTTTCCACTCTGGTCTGCAGCTGACCGGTTTGGGGTGATTTTTGTTGTTTTGAGAAGTCCTTTTGGGTTCCAGTGTACTACCGCATCTAGGTATTTCTGAATTGATATAAGTGGAATATTTCAGTCTAAAAGTTTTCATGTTCCTTGAATTTTTTAAAAAATGAAGCTTTATTTCTGCAATTTACCCTTTAATTTTTGAAAATCAGGTTTTTATTACACTTAAAACTATCTTGAAACTTTGTGAACTGATTTGTATTTGCACTTTGAGCTATTAAAATAAATGTGTTTTTTCTGTCTGATTACCTGGTTTCCAGTTTTCAACATCAGCTGTCACCTTTTATTCTTATAAGGAAAAGTACAGAAATCGTTAAATTATTAAGTTTTGTAATAAAATGAATGATTTTATTTTTTGCAAGTGCTTCATTTGCTTTATTTATTTAACAGTTTCAATATGTATTTATTTGTGGGAATTCTTTCCACATGCGTGTAAACATGCAGTCCTGAGAATTTACACGTAAAGAGCATGGCTCCGTGTGAGGAAAAATTATTCCCGTGTTGACAAGAGTGGATCATGTCGGTGAAAAAGGAATTATCTAATGGGAATTTGGCAAAAATGTATCTTAAAAACTTCTGACTTGCTGAGTCTCTCCCAGAGTCAAGAGACTTAAGTTAATAAGTCCATGAAATTCTTCTCTGTCTCCTAATAGTTAACAGCCCTAGTTAGCTTACCCTCAATTTACTTGTCTTCTGTTTAATGTACTACCCCGGTCCTGTCTGCCACCAGACCTGAATTTACATCCTAATTCTCTGTTACTGAGTAAACCTACCCCTTATTTATTCCCTTCCCATATATCCTCATGACAACAAGTGAAAACCCCTGTTCTGCATAATACCATGAATAATCAATCCAATGTAAATGTGTCATAAAGCTTCTAATAAAAAGCCCGGCTGAGCTAGGCCCGGGGCCCTTTTCCTGAGATAAAGGAAATGGTCCCGTGGCTCCAGACTCTTTTTCTCCCCACGTGTCTCGGTGTGAGATTCTTTTATGCATTGGGTTACAGTCACCCACGGATTTTGCCGGACAAAATCCCCACGACATTTATTGGGCTGTCAATTGTGGGAAATTCCACTGGCCTGTTTCAGTTAAGGGTATGGAAGCAGCTCTTTTCTCTACTTAGAAAATGTATGGAAGAATAGAGCTAAACTTTTTAGGGCTGATTTTAATCTCAAATATCTAGATTATAACTCAAAAGTTGATAATTCTAATTTACTGAATTGTTACTGTTTTAAACTATGGGGCCATATTCTGATGAGTTTCTGTTTTTTTGAAAAGGAAGCAAAATAGTTCTGTTAAGAGGGAACTGAATCTTAATAGGAGGAGATATTTAATCAAGTGGGTACTAGCTTTAAAAGGACTGATGTTTCCAAGTTCAAATGAATTGCATTACTGAGGAGGGAAAGAATTTGCAAATGTGATTGTGAAACTATTTTAGATGATCAGGCAGCAAGTCAGTCATTTCAGACTTTTTTTCTGTAGGTTGGATTCAGGTTCAGTTTCTCCAGAGAAGGGCCTTCCTATCTCTGTTTGGGGAAGAATATACGAATATACCCACATGCCATCATCCTGGGAATCGTGTATGGAAAGGCAGCTTAAGATTCCCCTATTAAGTAGGTGCTCTCACAGAATCCCTCTTTTCAGATTTATGCCCACCTCACCCAGGACTTCTCCAATCTGGAGAGCCCTGAGCCTCTTCTGTTCAATTTCTGTTGAAGTCTCTACAGAATAAACCTGCCGTGGCAGGGATGAGCATGCTGATTGGGAAAGAGACTTGTGACCCAAAGACTTTGTACACAGAGTTTTGAATGAGATTGCAATGCTGGTTTTCAGTATTTTGTAATACTGTGTTAGAAATTTTTAGTTGAGTGCATTTTGCAAACGGAGAAGCACACAGGTTGAGTGATGACAATCGTGTAATTACTACCTGGATCAAGTGCTTGACTACCTTCACTTCTGATCAGGAATAAAGTTAAATTCTTGGCTGCTTTAACAACTGAATCCAAATGATCTTGACTAATGAGTTTCTCATGTAGTGACATGAGGCTTTGCCTGCGGTTTCAGTTAAACATATTTATTACAGATTTGAATAATGCCATTGAAGGTAAGCTTGTCAGATTTGTAATTAAGGCAAAGGGAAAAAAGCTAACACTTCGTTCCATATGACGGAATCAAGATTCAAATTTTTTGTTTCATTTGAGGTTCAGCTATACAAATGGAGGGTGGCAGGATTAAGAGCAATATGTGTCTGAAAAACTGAAGAATACCCGAAAGTTTAGATAATCTTAAACTGAAATTGTCAAGCCTAAATTGCAGAGAAGTTAATGGTCTCTTTACTCTGCTTTGGTTAGCTGTACATGGAAAAGCATGCATTTACTGTGTCCTATTTTGACTAATATTTAAAAGATAGTAACCCGAAATGTTTTAAAGTCCTACAATGACAAAAACAGTTTAAATACAGAAGTGTAGTATGGAGCAGTTCTATTAAATATTGTGACTGCTACATGTAGGACTGAATTATCTTTTGGGAAAACACATTTCAACCCTTAAGAAACAGTATGGACATATTTTTTTTAAAAAAATTTAAATAGAAGACCAGGATACTAGAATCTTGGTTATTTCTAAAAAACAAACAAAAAAAAAAAAAAAAAACCCCAGCATATTCTCTCCTTAAGATTTGAGGAAACTTTAAGATTGTAATACAGAGAGAAGATATTTTTCTACCTGCTGTTAGCTTGAATACTTTGTGGAAAAGTGGAGATTTTCTAGAGCTGTTGAAATTTCAGAATTCTGCTGTGCCCTCAATGACCTGAAAAGCTGTTAAATTTAATCATCTGCCTGGACTTGAATCTCCTTTCTGTAATAGACATGAAAGGGGCTATGAGCTGAGCCCCCTGGAGAGCAAACACACCATACAGCAGTAGCTAATTGCCAACTCATGATATTTGTTTTGCTTGGAGCTGTGAGGCCCGAGGAAACAGCACAGGAAAGAACTACACAGACCTCAATGTGGAGCCACACTGTGCTGTTTACTGTGTGGTCTGTGTGACCTTGGACAGGTTGCTTAACTGAACCTCTGTTTTCTTGTCTGTAAAATGGGAATATCAATGCTTGCCTTGCAAGGTTTCAAGGGTTAAACACAGCTATTAAAAAAAACAGGAAAAGTGCCTAACACATAACAGAAACAGCAACAAAAAGCTGCAAACTTAAGAAAGCAACTATTTTTTCTGAATTTTTTTTCTGAATATTTTATCAGATGGACCATCAAGAAAATTGAAAATTTGAAAGCAGTATTTATTCATCTCATTGGAAACTGATTTTTCCATGCACATACCAATGATACATGCAGCTTTTACAAATATTTTTCTGTAAGATTTGGTGTGTAGAGGTAATAAAAATTGATATAAACACCAAATGTACACTTAAACAAAATAGCTATTAGTTCACAGCACTGTGACTTAGCAGATTTATTAAAAATAAAAACTTAAAAATGTTTTCAATTTGGTTAGAAATTTTACATTGAAATGGTGTTTATCAACCATTTTACCAGTTTTTAAAAAATTTAGTCCAAATGAATCATGTCTTATTTTGTTGCATCCCTTATAACATCTCTCAAAGTGATTTCCCTGCTCTGAGAAATACTCTGTTGGATTAAAAGCATGAAATAACTCCGGAACAAGACAGTCCAGGTGGCTGTTGCCCCAGACAATTTAGTTTACCAAAGTGAACGGTCTCCTTAAATTGTGTTAATTCTATTCCAGTTTATTTTTACTGTGTAGTCCAAGGGTGATCTCTAGACATCCCTTAGTTTACTGCACTAAGCTTACATACTGGATAGAATTTCTTACACAAGCCTGAGGATTGACTACTTTTTTAAAGAATTAATACAGGGTAGTGAGGACAAGTAACAAGATGGCAACAGCATTTTGAGACTCCACTGTTGAGAAGTATTCCCTTCTAATATGGCAGCCTGCGAGCTCCACTGCTCTGATAGTTTATAGTCTGAACAGTCCAGACTGAGAACTTGGTGACGATTAAGATTTAACTCTGGCCAAGGGGTGGTTGAGGAAAGCGGTTCTTTTCCAAAGCAAGGAGCAAGATAGAAATATGTCACAAAAGATCTCGACCTTTACTTATATCAAGAACATGTAAAAGCACAACTCTAGTCTAGGAAGTACATTAAGAAGTCTATAAAGTCAGTTTTTCTTATAGACTGCATATGTGCTCGATGACATAATGTATTTTTACCTGTGTTTCTAGTCTTTATAGATGTCCTGTTTAAGGTTCTATTTATTCTTGTCTTTTAGATCTCAAATTTATGTGTGATCTACCAAAATACCCAATTTTCTTTTCTCCAGTGATTAGTCTGAGAATAGGCTCCTGACCCAAGTCTGCCAGTCTGATCCCAAAATCTTTGGGATTTTATGTGCAAACATTGCGAAGGGTACTGAATCTGTCTACAGAAAACACTGTCAAAGTCTCTCTCACTGAAAGAATGAGGCTAACATGGAGGCTGAGGCCAGAAAGTAACCCTTAAGTGGATGGCTAGATGGATGGAGATTCCTTAGTGCTGGCAGAGTCCTGGGAAGAACTGGGAAAGAGGCCAGCTCTCTTTATGTGAATTAGTGTGTCCTTCCTCCCATTGCTTCCTTTCTATTATACCATTTTGAATTTAATTTGTTTTAGTTGTAACAAAGCAAGTCCTGACTAGTTCATCTACTCAGGACTTCAATGCTGGTAGAGCTATATTCCAGGTTTTCTTTGGTTAAAGGTGTATTTCCACGTGAACTGACAGAAGTAGGCAGTGGTGACAGGTTCTTCCTCAAGCTCAGAACAATGCTCCTCTCAGATCTGCCCACATTCATAACCATGAGCTGTTTCCTGTAGTTCTGGAAGTGGTTGCAGCTGAATGAATGTAGATTTTGAGCAAGTGATTTTTTAATTGTTGAGGCTTGACTTAAATGGTGGAATATCAGATGTCAACTGAAAAGCATAGCTTGGTCTCTTTAAGAATTTATATATTCAGCCCTGGCTGGTGTGGCTCAGTGGATTGAGCACCAGCCTGTGAACCAAGGAGTTGTCAGTTCGATTCCCAGTCAGGGCACATGCCTGGGTTGTGGGCTAGGTCCCCAGTTGGGGGTATGCAAGAGGCAACCACACATTGATATTTCTATCCCTCTCTTTCTCCCCCATTTCCCCTCTCTAAAAGTAAAATAAATAAAATCTTTTAAAAAAAGGAATTTATATATTCACTCAGTCAATACATCATTAGTTTCAATTACGTACAAACTCAATCAGTTAGGCTCTAGTAGCATGCACTAGGGGGCGTGGGAGACATGGTTTCTGCTCTCAGAATTTATAGTATACTGGAGATTATGGTCAATTAAATAAGTAGTTATTTAAAAGCTCTGAGAAGAGACAGAGGCACAAGGGAGTTTGGGATCACACAGCAACAGGATCTTTCTTGCTTGATGGAGGCTGTTAGGGAAGGTTCTTGCAGGAAGTTATGTTAAATCTGAGACCCTGACAGCAAAAGTTACCCAGAAATGGAGGGGGAGGGGTGCAGAAAGGGAAGAGTAATTCAAGTAAAGGGAACAGCATGTCATAAGAACTGACAGTAAGAGTATGGAATACCCCACATACTGCGTAAATGGGAAACACAGGGCAATGATGAGAGAAGTTGGAGAAATAAAGCTAGCTCATGATGTGCTTTGGAGTTTGTTTCTGAAGCATTTTAGATGAGGGAGCATGCTCAGGGAGCAAGCCAAGGTAGAAGAATGGAGGATCATAGGGATTTGTGGCTTCTTTTCCATCAGAGCACCTGTGATTAATTCTCACTTGCTCTCTAGTTCCTCTCCTAGGTAATCCCATCACTTCGAGGTACCACTTCAGCCTCTTTTTTTATGCAGAGCGGTTGCCTGGGGCCCTGTTGGCTGTCCAGCTGAGCACAGCTGAGTTGTGACGTCCAGGGAGGGAATTAAATGACTAATGAAATAGCAGAGGTGTTAGGAGGCGGGCTGAACAAATCAGAAGATAAGAAACTAGTTCCTAGGAAGAAGTGAAACTAAATAAGGGATGGTAGTTGGACTCTTAGGGTTTCTGCAAGTGTTAAATATAAGCGAACTCCAGGAGTCAAAATATTTGCTGAGGCAAGGAACCAGACAGAACAAGTAAAACACTGAAGCTTAGAGGAATCCTTCATGAGAATTTTGAGCAGTGTGGAAGCCAAACCTAATGTCTTTACACAACAAGGAAAATGTAATGACTCAGTGTGTTTGGTAACACTTCCCGCCACGAGGGGGTTCCCAAGCAGCTGGGGTGTGGTGTGTTCTGAATCTGCGAATTGATTAATTATTTAACCAATCTAGTTACAGGATACTTATGGTATGTATTTTTCAGTGTTTAAAATACTCAACAAGTCACTTCTTAGCAGCACTTGTTTTTTCCAGACTTCAATTTTGCTAAATCCCAGTTGATTTAAATTCTCCTATGTGTAGTGATTTGTTCCAGCCAGAGAACACGCTGATCCCTGGACAAGGCAATCCTGAGTCTGTACCCTGGAGTGTGAACTCCGAGTTCCTCTCTGGCAGGAGCTATATGGTAATCAACTTTATATTCCTCACCAACAGCATCCCAAGTAACTACCAAGTACCTAGCATATAGTAGCTTCTAGATAAAAGTTTGTCGAATGACTAAATGAATTGGAAGCCCTACTATATACCATGGAAATAATGCTGCGTATCTCCACCATTCTGACTTCACCACTTCTTACTTATATAAATTGTACTAACTTATAAACCTATCTGAATTTTAGTCTTATTTGTAAAACGTGGTCGGAGAGTGGAAGATTAAAGCCAATAGATAGTACAGGGTGCAGTTCAAAGGTTCTAGATATTAAGGTTATTAAGAATGATATTCTTTTAGAGATATATTGGTTATTTTCTTAAAATTGTTAACGTTTAAAAAGCATGCAATTCTTGTGGGCTTAAATATTAGGACATGTAGCAGTGTTTTCCACACACGTGTTAACACACATGTTCTGGAATTTACACGTTTTGAGCGCAGCTCCGTGTAATCCCGTGTGGACAAGTGTGGATCATATCTTTGGAATGGGAACTTTCTAATGGGAATTTGGCAAAGAGGTATCTTAAGAAATTCTCAGACTTGCTGAGCCTCTTCCTCCCGAAGTCCGGAAGCTTAAATTATTAAATCACTGCCTCAATGTTCTATGGTCCTAAAAGTTAACAGCCCTAGTTAGATTACCCTCAATTTACTTGTCTCCTGTTTATTATATTAACCTCGTCCTGCCTGCCACCGGACCTGAATTTACATCCTAAAGCCCTGCTAATGAGTAATCCCCCCCTGTTCTGCTTAATCCCATGAATAATCAATCCAATGTAAATATGTCCTAAAGCCTCTAATAAAAACCCCGGTGAAGCAACCCACAAGGCCTTTTCCTGAGATGGAGTAATTGGTCATGTGGCCCTGGTCTCTCTTTCCCCGCGTGTCTCGGTATGAGATTTTTACACACATCGAGTTGCGGTCACCTATGGGTATTGGCAGGTACGAAATCCCCACGACAAGGACACATTTCATTTTCTAAACAAATGGTTACTGAATCTCTTTTATGGTTACCCTCAAAGTGCTAATCTTTAGGAAAAGAAAGCAAGTGAAGAAACATCATTTTGTGATGAGCATGGGAAGGAAATGAACAGGAAGATGTGACAGATAGTACTTGGGGGGAGGCAGATTCTGTAGGACTGTGAAACCATGGTGAGAAGCTGAGAATTCCAAGAACATTTCAAAAGTTTCTGCTGGAAACTTTTAAGCAGAGGAGTGATATAATCTGATTTACATTTTGAAAATGGGCTGCTGTGAGTAATAAATTCTATGTGGGCAGGTGTAGAAGTGGGAGATGGGTATGAGGCCATTGCAATGGTCCGTGTGACAAACAGGTGGTGGCTTAGATTAGGGTAGTGGCAGAGGCCTTGGCAAGAAGAGGTGGAATCAATATATATGAGTATATACATATATATTAATATATGATAGAATTGATAGAAATTGCTGATGTGGGGCATGAGGGAAGGGGGGAAATTGAAGATGTAAATTGAAATTTAATTTAATGTATTTTTAAAATATTTTATTTGTTTACTTTTAGAGAGAGGGGAAGGGAGGGAGAAGGAGAGAAACATTAATGTGTGGTTGCCTCTCGAATGCCCCCTACTGTACCCTGACTGGGAATCGAACCATCAATCCTTTGGTTCTCAGGCCAGCACTCAATCCACTGAGCCACACAAGCTGGGGCTGGAATTTTATTAAATAAATACATACGAGGTCATTTCTGAGTTGAAGTAGACTGGGAGAAAACCTGGGGTTTTTTGGGGTGGTGGTGGTGGTGAACAGTGACCCAGCCTTTAGTGAGAGTATTAAAGATCCAAGTAGAAATGATTATTGATTATAATGAAAGTCTGTGTAATGTTTACAGTTATTGTAGATTTCTGTGCAACTTAACTCACATTATAAATACAAATCTTATTTATTTACAATATTTTTAAATTTATAAGATGACCAGCATCTCATAGCTAAAGAGAAAACTAATCATCCTTTTGTGACATTTGATAAGAGTGTGGCATTTGATTTTCATTTGGTAACTTCATTTCCAAACATGAGTATATCAATTACTGGAAAAATGAAGCCCTATAAAGCAATACATTCCCTTAGCTTCTAGGGCCTAGCACAACATTTTATAAATTATTTATTATCTTTTTATTCCATTTTTAGAGTCTTATTTTTAAATAGCAGAATGTATCATTTTAAGTTAAATCTGATGACCACTACCACCACATTTTATGGTTGTTACAGAAATCACATGTTGTAGTTCGTAAGGGTTCAGGAATAATTATTTCTTTACGGATGGGAAGAGGACATGGAAATTCAACTTGCTGTTGGTTTCTAGTAACATGGTAAGATGTTAGATTTATAGTATGTTTTCCTGAAATAGGGTCAGCTCAGATCCAAAGAAATTAAATGAGGAATAATTCTAAAATACATCTTTGAGTTAATAATTTTTCTCCCATGTATGCTGGCTTTGGAATTTGACCTCTGTGAATTTAGGTGGCTTCTCTGTAAAATGTGCATAATAAATGAGGTCATTGTGAGAACAAAGTTAGAAAATGCAGGTTAAACCCTGAAATAGTTTATAAATGTTATGTTTTATATTATTTTATTTTTTTGTTATGCTTGAATAAGATATAGAGATTCCTTAATTTGATTTAGGACTACTCATCTATGAGGAAGGTAAAGTTCCCATACTTACCACATGGATGTAAATGAAGTTTATAAAATTCCTAAGGATCTTAAATAGAGATATTACTGATCTTCAACTGCCTTTCTTTCATCTCTTCTTCCTCTTATTTTTTCTTCCTCTTGCTCCTCTCCTTCTCTTCTTTTTCCTCACTCATCTTTCTCTCTGTCTCTGTCTCTCTCTCCCTCCCCCCACCCTCTCCTTCTTCTCTTATACAAAGTCCATCTAGGTCCTTGGCTAGACTCTATTCCTTCTACTATACGGTTCCCCTGAAAGAGACAATCCATTAAATCACTCATGAGAAGGCAAAACTAGCCTCCCAGTCTGAGGCTAACCCTGCTGGGCAGCTACCACTCATTTTCCTGGCCCCTCATCTACCGAGCACTATATTGGATTCTGCCCTCTCCCAAGTTACATATCTCTGAATGC
The DNA here is from genome assembly GCA_004026765.1 of Micronycteris hirsuta. Taxonomy (NCBI): domain Eukaryota; kingdom Metazoa; phylum Chordata; class Mammalia; order Chiroptera; family Phyllostomidae; genus Micronycteris; species Micronycteris hirsuta. The sequence goes on along the minus strand of PVJI01015110.1, from coordinate 13,459 downwards.
AGGACCCTGGAGTAAATCAAGCCATCTTCATTAACTTGGAGCAAGACTCCATATGAGTTGATTTTCAACAAAACAGCCAAAGCAAGTGTTGTGTTTAGGGTTTAGGAGAATCTTGATTTAACATCAAAGACTTTGATCAATCAACACTGAAGTGCACAATAACAATAATTATGAAATGGTACTATGTTAAATTCGTAGTAATTGGTGAATGGTGTTTGAGCATCCCCTTGATGAGTGTGCTGTAGTGTTTTCTTCTTCCTGTCTCTCTCTCTCTCTTTTCCTTCCTTCCTCCCTCCCTCCTTCCCTCCCTTCCCCTTCCCTTCTTTCCTTTCTTTTCCTTCCCTTCCCTTTCCTTTTCCTTCCTTGCTTGCTTCCTTCCTTCCTTTCTGTTTTGGCAAATAAACATGTGACTGACCACTTGCCCACCTCCAGGATGTTTCGAACTGTTATTCCTTCAGTGGGGTTGGGTTTGTTGTCACTCACAAAGCTTTGAAATTAAGGGTGCAGTCCTGGTAATGAGTAAGGGATTTGCTTATTTGTTTATTTTTCTCTCTGTACATGCATTTTTTAAAAAACTATTTTTCAATTACAGTTGACATTCAATATCATTTTATATTAGTTTCAGCTATGTAACACAGTGGTTAGACAATTACATAGTTTATAAAGTGGTCCCCCCAATAATCCTAATACCCAACTGGCATCATACACAGTTATTATAATATTATTGATTATATTTCCTATGCTGTACTTTACATTCTTATGACTACTTTGTGTACATGAATTATTAATTAACCTTAATTTTGACTTCATCGACACCTTGGCCAGTCCATCTAGAAACAGAATCTTCCAAAGTGTTGGTCAAGGCAGGACACTTTTAACATATACATGTGGACAAAACCTATTTACACACACTTATAATTTTGTATTCTTGCAGGGAAGTGAGCAGCTTTTACAAATAAGAGACTGTTTTACCTTGAAGTCTCACATGTTATACAAAACAAGAGGTGAACAGCCTTCTTTCTTGAACACTTGAGATTTAAAAAGGAACAGGAAATATCATAGATTGAAAAGTAACATAATAGGCCCTGGCTGGTGTGGCTCAGTGGATTGAGCGTGGGCTGCAAACCAAAGGATCACCAGTTTGATTCCCAGTCAGGGCACATGCCTGGGTTGCAGGCCAGGTCCCCAGTGGGGGCCATGTGAGAGGCAACAACACATTGATGTTTCTCTCCTTCTCTTTCTCCCTCCCTTCCCTTCTGTCTAAAAATAAATAAATAAAATCTTAAAAAAAAAAAGAAAAGTAACATAATAGAAAAGGCATAGTAATTGTTCATAATGAAAGATTCCTGTACTTCTTTGTATATCTTCAAAATACTTCATATCCCTAAGCCATAAATCATCAGCGTTTTACATCATCAAGTTGTTATGCATTGTCTGTGTTGGTCAGCTTCCAGCAGTTGAAGGGAAAGCTCATCATTCTTGGAGGTGTTTATCTAGTAGAAATTGGCTACTTGATTTTCATTTCAGTAATTTAATTTCTAAAGGTAAGAGCATAATAGAAAATACACTTTTCTCTTCTGAATATTGTATTTGTGGCAAGGGAGACTTAAAATGATAATCCAGACAGAAAGAACGTAGACAGACCAGGAACTACATTGAACGATTGCATAAATACACTAAGAAACTTGGTGAGTGACTGTTGTTGCATGCAAGGAGCTTGGCAAGTGTGGTCGATGACTGAAGAGGAAACTGGTCATTGCATCACGTCGGTAAAGGGATCCTGCAGGAGACCATGGGAGCAGAGGAATTTGTCGAGCAAGCAGAGCACCAACAACGTGGGGCAAGTCTGCGTGCCGTGGTTAGAAGGGAGTTGGTAGCAGCGTTGACTGACTCATTCATTCGTCTGTACTCATATTGAGCACCTATGACTGTGTCCCTCGCTGCGCTAGGCTGTGGAGGCAAACACACAAGTCAGGCTGGTCTCGGTCTCTGAGTGGGATGAAATGGATATAGGACTCTGAATCTCGGGAGTTATAAACATGGAGCAGAGATGTAACAATCGAAGCCATGAGCTAAAGTATGAAGATGGAGCAGGACCAAAGGCCAAGCGTGGGGTCCCTGAGGAAACCCTGGTTGTTAACTCTTATTAGATGAGTAGAACCTGTAGAGTAAAAGTTGAGTAGAAGAGTGAATGAGAGGTGAGAAAGTTGAGGTGTTTGGATGATGACTAATGGGGAAAGTGAACTCAGGTGAGAATTCCCCGCCCCGCTTCCCTCCCTTCTTTCCTTCCCTTCTTCCTTCCTTCAGGATAGGAGAGAACTGTGCAAAGGCGGACATGCAAGAAGAAAAAGAGGACCTGAAAGTATAGGAGCAAGTAAGATTGCCTGGTGCAGAAGAGGAGCATAGGAATGGGGTCTAGGGAATAAAGTTGGCTCTGGGGGAGGAAGGACAACTGAGGAGCTGTAGGGATCATGTAGATCTAAATATGGTTGTAGTTTGGGGGACGGGGGGCAGGATTGGAAGTAATCGCTTGAGAGAGACAATGAAGTGAAAGAAGCAGAAGGAGATACAAGAAGATTTCCTTAGGCTAGCTAATGAAATTCTCTGAGGAAGAGGCTCCTGGCCCCAGTTTTGGCCCGCTGAACGATGGCCATCTCAGGAGGGTGGCAGTGTCATCAAGGTGAACGATGGAGAAGGTGGTTTTAACCAGTGATGGAGAGGAGTGACCTCCAGGGGAGGATGTTGCCTTAGTCCAGGCAAGAGATAACTGTGAAGACAAAGCAGAAGGAATCGTTTTAGAAAACAAGAATATAAGAACAGCCAGAAGCGCCAGCTATCCAGCGCAGTTGTCACTAGTCACGTGTGCCTATTGAGCACTTGAAATGCGGCCAGTCTGAATTGTGCTGGTGTGCAATGATGTCAGTTACACAATAGATTTTAAAGACGTAACATGAAAAAATATTTCATTAACACACTTTATATTACCAGTTAAAATGATAGTATTTGGGAAATAGTAGGTTAAACAAATTTTACAATTAAAATTAATTTCACCTGCTCCTTTTTATGTCTTTAACATAGCTACTAGAGAATTTGCAATTACATGTACGGCTCATACTATATTTTAGTGGGGCAGTGTTGCCGGATGGTCAGACTGGTGTAGCCACTGGGATATAGAGTATTTGTATAGGGTAGAGTTGTAGAAAAACAGTGATAAAGCCTTTGGACCACATTTAATTTGAGTTGGTAATTAAACGTTCCTGTGGTGCTACTTGTGGATGAAGTGCTGTCCAGCTGACTCAAGCAGTGTGTTCAGAATGCATTTGATTGTTACCTGCCTGCTATGGAAAATATCTTAATTGATACACCTGGAACAGGTAGTGAGTTTGTTAAGGGGAAAAAAATCAGTGAAAGAAGAGAATCATAAAAACATGAAGTGTCCAAGCACAATTTTAAGAATTTATTTTAACTTAAAACATAAGCATATGTGAGGTCTGTCTGGGAAAAAGTCTAGCCATTGTTAATATAATGAGATCAGTTTGCATGACATGATGTAACCTGGCAGCCAAGGAGAGTGGACTGGAATGTGCACGTGTGAACAATGACAACTTCACTGTACTAGTCAGTGGGGGTGGTAGACCTCGTTAAGTGAGTATTTGTACTGTGTGGCCATTGTATTAAAAATGAATGAGCCAGTAGAGCAATGAATCTGCACCCAATTTTACATTAAGCTTATTCCTCCGTGGAAACTATTCATATGATTCAGAAGGCTGCAGCTCTGGGCAACTGGTGATTGGCAGCTTCATCACAACAACATGCCTGCTCATAAATCATATCTCATGCAGTTTTTTGGGGAAACATCAAATCACCCGGGTGACTCAGCCCTCCTACAGCCCAGATTTGACACCTTGCAACTTCTGGCTTCTCCCAAAACTAAAATCACCTTTGAAAGGGAAGAGATTTCAGACTATTGATGAGATTCAGGAAAATATAACAGGGCAGCTGATGGCGATTGGGAGACTGTATGTGGTCCCAAGATGCCTACATTGAAGGGGACTAAGGCGTCATTGTCCTATGTACAATGTTTCTTGTATCTTGTATCTTCTTCAATACATGTCTCTATTTTTCATATTACATGGCTAGATACCGTCTGGACAGATTTCCTATTTATCCATTGGTTGGTTGCTGATTGTAGGAACAGTGCCATTTTTTCCCCCATAATGCATGTTCTACCATTATCAGTTTCAGTTTCTTTAAGGTGGAGGGACAGGCTTTTGAACCAATCTAATAATAGAATTGTGAGAGACTTTTGTGAGTTTTATCAGTCCTTCACTGTTTTCTCATCTATACCTAATTCCATTTTAAAAATTCAAATGCTTCTGAAAACATTTAACTGTTTTTCTACCCTTGTATTTATCAGTTGGCCTAATTTTTAATTTCACACCTACAAGTAAACCTGGCACGAACTTTTTGGTGTCACACCTGACTGACTCTTGGTATGAGCACAACCCAGCGATGAGAGAAGCGAGAGCAGCGTGAGAGCAGCAGCCACAGCCCTGGTCAGGAACACGGGCCTCCGTCAGTGCGCCTCAGAGTGCGAATGGAGAGATGCTTAATGAAGGTCAGCTAAGAGAATCTCTTCAGCGCTAACAAGGAATGACAGGCACTGGTGTTTGCAGTTCAGAAAGCAGGAGGAAGGATTTGGAAGCAGGAATGCCCGGATGGGCTCTTCAGTGGCCAAAGAGAGGGTACCATGATTAGGGAGTTGGTCCTAGCGAGGAGTGGAAGGACACAGAAGGCTTCTGTTCATTGAGTATTTCTCTTGTGCCCACCCCCTGCAGGCACTGCTGCATGGAATGCTCATAGTGTCCCTCATTTTCAGATGAAGTTATTGAGCCATTTCTGGAAACAATAGAGCTGGGATTAGAACATTGTTCTATTAAACTTCAAAATCAGTCTCTTCAACCATTGTTCCTCCAGTATTATTGTGCATCCAAATCACCATGAGAGGGTGGGGTGGGGGGTTGGAGAGAGCTTATTCAAAGCCAAATTATAAGCCATATTCACAGAAAATTGGATTCAACTGGTCTGGAATGTGACCATACTCATCTGGTGATTCTGATGTAGAAGGTTCATGAAAGTTGAATCGCAATACAATATTGCCCCTATGTGGAAATACAGAGGAGGGCCAGCCGGCAAGGGAGGGGGTAGTGCTGAGTGAGAAATGGAGCCTAGGGATGAATATAGTGGGTGCCTGCAGGCACTCATAAAAATTGCAAGTGCCAGTTATTACAACTGAAGGAATTCTATGAATCACTTGTTAAACACAGCCATTATTTACAAAAATTAAATTATATAAACTTTCAATTAAATAAACTATGTGAAGAACAAAGGCAATAAACATTCAAAATTCATCACTTCTTATGTTGCCACATTTTATTATTGCTGTTTCTGGGGTTACTTGTGTCTATGGTATCTGTATGGGAGAGATGCTGTATGTATTAGTTACCGAGTGCTGTATAACAAATCACCCCAACCACAGCAGCTTAAAACCACAAACGTGTATTCCTGAGCAGTTTCTGTAGGTCTGGAACCTGGTTGCTGCTTAGCTGGGTTGCTCTAACTCAAGGTCTCTAACAAATTAAGCTGGCAGAAACGCAGCCATCTGAAGGCTTAGCTGAGGCTGAAGGGTTTGCTTCCAAGCTTGCTCATGTGGTTGTTGACAGGCCTCAGTAATTCATAGTCTGTTGGACTGAGGATGTCAGTCCCATAGGCTGTTGGGCAGAGGCCTCTGTCAGATTTTTTGCTCTGTGTGTGGGCTTCTCTGCAATATGGCAACCAAATGTCTCCCAAGGACAAGGGATAAGAGAATGGGAGGGAGAGAGGAAGAGATGGGGGGAGAGAGAGAGAGAAAGAGGGAGGAAGAGAGAGAGAGGTGGAAGCTGTAGTCTTTTTATAACCTAATTTTGGAAGACACATCTTATCACTTCTGCTGTGTATGTTCACTAGAAGTGAGCCACTGAGTCTTGCCTACACTCAAGTGGAAGGGAAGGAACGAAACACCCCTCTTGAACAGGAGGAGTATAAAGAATCTGTACACGCCCCCGCACCATATAAAGGTGTGTGGCCGCATACCTCTTCTCAACTGCCATGCTCAGTGGTGTCGCATTGTTAATTTGAAATCAGCCATAGTGGGAGTATTTACTCCACAGAAACCAGCAAACACTTTGAATCGGTTTCCCACCAATACCCCAGAGAACTGACTGTTTGTAAGCACTTACCAGCACACCACTGGAGGGCTATGGAGCTGTGCATTTACAGAACTTTTATGGTGTCGATGAATTTTAGAGAGGACTTCAGAAGGAGGGAGTAAAAGGTTTGAGATACAGAAAGAGAGAGTTTCTGGATTTGAAAATGGCAGAGGTAATGTAGGAATGGAGATTTGGGGTGTTTAATATGCCCATACAGATAGATGTCCAGAAGCGACATGAAGAAAAAATCTCTTTCTTGCACACACACCATTTGAAATATGGATTGCCTACCGTATTTTACTATGGGTACACAAAGTTAAACACATTAGAGACTTGACATGCAAGATTTTCTATCTAGCAATCAGGATGGACTTACTACCTTTTACTTAATTGCCTGTCAAGTCACAAACAAGTAATATACACTCCAGTGAAGCTGACCTATACCTAAAATAGCCCAGAAATTCAAAGACCAAGGTTTAATTCCTTTGAACTGATTCTTTGGTATATGTGGTATGCCCAATAAGAAGCGAGGAGCTCTGTCACCTACCAGGTGAGCAGGCATTTTTTTAAAAGAGAAAATTTCCAGAATCATTGCATTTTAGATCAGAAAGAGATTTTAGGAAACATAAGACTGTATTTCTTGAAGTATGTTTGTTAATCAAACATCAAAGTCAGAAATACACGATGTTCTTATTAAAACCTAGAACCCGTCTCAGACCTACTACATTGCTGGGAGCTTAGGACTCTGCACTTTCACCAATGAATAATCCAATCCAAACGTTTCATCCTGTAGATAAGAGAAACAAACTTCTAAGATGCAAAAAGAGCCCTCTCAAGTGAGACCATGTAGTTGATAGGATTCCACCCGTTTTTTCAAAAAAGTAAACAACAACCCATAAAATTGAGATTTGAGAGAAAACAGAAAACACGCCCTTCATTTAAAGAGACAGCTGAAGGGCCACACAGAATAATATGTTGCTTCCCTGTGTAGTCACTAGTTGATATGCCCCACTTAGCCACAAATGAGTATGGTGACCGTAAACTGCTAACATGAAAATCTTAACCTTCCACTTCTGAAGTTATTGGTTTTTAGCTACTCTGTTTTCCTTCCTAGCTTTCCAAGGTTGCTCTTTTCGGCTTGATTTTAGAAGCATAATTATAACTCTGGTTTCAAACTTCTGGACCATGTAATCAAACACAGGCTGGTCATAGTGGAAAATATACAGTTCTTCACTCTGCCTACATCGACAAAGAACATGGCTGGATCCAAATTCAACCCAGTGGCATGTCTTTAGAGTGGCAGCTTTTCCCCAAAATACCCCCCAAAGAAGGCCATGTGTCTGGGGGGAATGTAGATAGGCGAAGGGGCTGGGGACCAGCCTCCCCAGCAGTACTTTTTTTTTTTTTTGATCCCATGAAATCATTTAAGTATCTGGATCCTACTCTAGGAGACAGTTTTCTTTTTAACTTCAGGGCAATTCATTGTTAGATGGAGAAAGAGCAAGTTAAGAAAAAAAATGTTTAGTATGAAAAATGACCTACACAGTGTCCAGTTTTTCTGCTCAGTGGAAATACCCAATGGATTATTTATTTATTTAGATCCGTGCTGTTCTTGAATCCAAATGGCCACCTCATCAGAATAACATCTGCTCCAGAGTTGCTCCAGGAATGCCAACCCCATCTACAGACTGGGTGTTTAAAGCTGTAAATGACTTTATATTTTTAGAGTAACTTTGAGAGGAGAATGCAGATGTTGTCTTTTATTATCAGAGTTTTATTTCTATAATAGGATTTAATCTTTTTATTCTTTCTTGGAAGAAGGTTCTCCAGCTCTAATCAAGGCCTCAGGTGACGGCAGTCCTGGCCACATCTCGGTTACAACCGGGCCCAGAACCACCCAGACACGCAACTCCTAAAAGATTTAATCTTAGTGCCAAAGTAAATCCTTTGTCTAGCACACCCCCAGAGTTGTACTTTATCTTTTTCTTTTCTTTTTCTGGAAGAATCCAGGAATGTGCATAATACAATTAACAACAGCATCTGCAAACTGATAGAATAGTTTTTTTAAAAAAAATTGTTAACCTTGTAAATCAAACTGTTCAGTTTTCCAGCCAGACCTTGCAATAAATGAAGATCCATCCCTTGGGTTTGTGTTTGAACTATGAAAACAGTTATTAGAGATACATCAAGAGAAGAAGGCAAGTGGTTGCCAATATTTCTTTTTTTTTTTTTTTCCTGGAATATTCTCTAATTCTTGGAGCATCAAGATGGAAACCCAGGTCGGCTTGGACTAGAGGTCACTTTAGAAGGCTCCACTCACAATCCAAGAGTATTTTTTCCACACTCAACGTCATGGGTCTCTCAATGAAAACAACGTTTACAAACCCAGACCTCAGCTGTCATTTCACCGGCGTGGTCCCCTGAGCCATCTAGCTTTTGACGTCGTTCTGAGCTAACACATCACGCCAGCAGCCGCGCAGCTCAGCATCAGCTGGGCTCGCGGCGCGGCGGCCCCTCCTCGCAGTGGTTTCTCCTGCAGCTCCCCTGGGCTCGGCGGAGGGTAGTGCAGCCCGCCCAGCGCGGCTCGCCCCTCTCCTCTGGGTGGCCCCCGCTCACGGGCGGACACTCATTCCACCCGGGAAGGTGAGACGCGAGGAGGCTGCTGCGGAACTTGCCTCCCTAGCGCAGCCGGGTCAGCTCAGTCCCGGGGCCAGGCAGACAAAAGAGGCCGCCCGCAAAGAAAGGCACGGGCGATGGCTGGGCGGAGAGGCCGGGCGCTGCTGGCGCTGTGCGGGACACTGGTCGCCTGCGCGTGGCTGCTGGGCGCCGAAGCCCAGGAGCCCGGGGCGCCCGCGGCGGGCATGAGGCGGCGCCGGCGGCTGCAGCAGGAAGATGGCATCTTCTTCGAGTACCACCGCTACCCCGAGCTGCGCGAGGCGCTGGTGTCCGTGTGGCTGCAGTGCACCGCTGTTAGCCGGATCTACACGGTGGGGCGCAGCTTCGAGGGCCGGGAGCTGCTGGTCATCGAGCTGTCCGACAACCCTGGCGTCCACGAGCCCGGTAAGCGCGCTGCCATCGCTCGAGAGCCGCAGACGGTTGGACTGGTGGCTGTGGGGGTGCGAGGGAAAGGTGGGCCCAGCGGTGCCAGTGGAAAAGGGCGTCTGGGGTGAAAGGTGGGAATTAGGGAGAGGGATGGAGATAAGGATGAACCTGACTGAGAGCGCTGTGGTTTGCCGGGTTCCAGTCTGTGCTGTTCTCCCTCCCTCGCCAACCTCAAGCCCTGCCCCAGCCGTTAGGCCACCTTTTGGTGAGCTTAGGCCAGAGAGCCTAGAGGGATGGAGGTAGGAGCACGTAGCAAGCAAATCTATGCTTTCGCCAGCCCAGCGGTCGCTCTCACTTTGCTGTATCAAAGAACCGAGGGAATAACAGAATCCTCAGGAAGGAGGTTGACCTCCCCTGCACACAGGAGTAGAAGGCTAAGGTGCAGAAGGCGGGGATTTAGAGGAACCAGGAAAAGTCATTTATCATTTGCTGCCTAATTTCCAGAGGACCAGCTTTACTGGATCCTGCAGGCTCTGCACACCCATCTCTCTCTACCTGTACGTGTGTATTAGGCGCTCGAACACTGTGGCTGCGCAGGAAATGTTGAGGAAATTAGCAGCATTGGGCGGCGCAGACCCGGTAGGCCCTCCTCCGAGGTGGGAAAGTGGCCTCTGACAGGCATTCGGATTTTGAAACTGGACCCCACCTTTCTAAGGAAAAAGGAGTATTCCAATTTCTCTGCTTTTGGTACTTGGGATGAGTGGTTTGTGGTTAGAGATGACGTTTCCTTACAGTTAGTTATCTTATGCAGCTTCCTCCTGAGTAGTTAATTTATGTTAAATGTGACTCATTTAGTATTAATCAGAGGTATTTGAAACTATTCTTGGGGCTTCCCCCCCATTATGTTTCTGCTGTGAAGAGTTATCTTTAAGATCAAGGCTTCTGATAGAAAGTAACCTCAGCTATTTTTTTCAAGGAGATTCTAGGAAAGCTAATGGTCACTTTTGTTGTCCTGTTTTAAGTTTAGAAGTGAAAGTCTAACATGATATTACTGTTCGAATGTGATATGCTTTTGAAAATGAAAACAAGAATTCTTTTGCTTGAATATCTGGAATGTGTAGTTTGTTGAGATTTGTAAATGTGTCTTTCAGATCGCAGGCTCTATGCTGTAGGGACCCCTCCAGCAGCCCCTGCCCAGATCTGCAGACAGCAGGCACTCAGGACACATTAGGGAAAAGAAAATGGATCAGTCATTTGTTGAATAACACAATATCTAAAAATATAATGGTCTCTTCCTCCTAAACACAAAATACACAAGTTTAATTCATTTTATGAAGAGCTCAGAAATGTTTTTTATGTTATGTACTTTATAATTTCTTGTTAAATGCAGCAAATTTTAAGTTCATGGTACTGCTTAATAATTGAATACAAAATGTCTGTTTATTATATTTTTAATTGTAATGTATTATTATGAACACTAAATAATCTCAAGGGTGATTGCTCCTCCTCTCCCCCCCACCCCACCTTTTAAGAGGAGATAAGTAAGTTAGAAAGCTTCTGGGAAATAGTGTTATAAAACAAAATTCAGCTGAGTAAGTTTGAAAGAACTTACTGGCTTTATTCAACGATTCATGAATTGGGCAGCAGCTACATAGGAGCTCCAAGGTGCTGTACGAAATGAAGACTTCCCACAGAAGACAGCAAGAACAAGAAGTTGTAGGCAAAAAAAAGCAAGTTGGTTATTGTCAGGTTACTTTCCTTTTGAGGATGGCAAGGACTTATCAGGCAGCTGACCTAACTAGCGCTAACCAGGTGATTCCTGCTTGACTGGTTTAAGATTCCATTTCTGGGAGAGCTGAAACTGTACTTGTCCTGGTTTGGTGACATGGGGCTTAGCATAAGTGACTTCATTTGGGGCCTGTATATTGTTTTGAACACTAGAAAGTGGAGAAGTCTGATCAATATATGTTTGATTATACATGTATGAATCAACTTTTTAGGAAGTTTTGGATAAAGGAAAGCATTCTTAGATGGCCTTCAAATTCCTTTTAGAGGAAGATATTTTAAGAAATAAGAAATATAAACTTTCATTTTGGGGGGGGCACCCTGCACACTCTAGGTGGGCCAGATTCCACGGGCTGTTCAGTGATATACAAGACAGTCCTTGCCCTTTGGGGAACGGAATCAGGAGTTTGAAGGACAGTATAAAGGTCTGAAGGGCTGCAAGAATGATGTGGGAGGGCTGGTGAAAGGACACCAGGGACCTCAGCTCAGGAGGGTTTGGTCATTGAAAAATGGATGACTGGAAAGTAGGTACTGTGTTTACAGATGCTGAATATTGAAATTTACCAATTCCAGGGTGGCTCATAGGGGGTCAGTGTTTTAAGAGGCCTGTGCTTTTGAGAGAGGGCAAACTGTCTTAACTATTTTCACCTTATAAGACTTTTATGTTTGAAATAACATTTGTGGTTAAGCTAATAGGAAGTGATATTTAGCTTGACAAATTCACTTACTTGACTAAAACTTTGATGAAGTTGGCCAGGTATCAAGTTTGTTAGTTTTCTTAATCTAAATTCTTTTTCTGGATTAATATAAAATGTAGCTTGCCCCAGCCAGGCAGCTTAGTTGGCTGGAGCATCCTCCTGTACACTGAAAGGCTGAGGGTTCGATCTGCCCCGTCAGGCCACACACACACCTAAGGTTGTGGGTTTGATTCCTGGTCAGGGTGCATACAGGAAGCAACCAATAGATGTTTTTCTCTCTCTCTTCCTTCTTTTTTTTTTTTATATTTTATTTATTTATTTTTAGAGAGAGGAGAAGGATGGGAGAAAGAGTGGGAGAAACAGCAATGTATGGTTGCCTCTCACATGGCCCTCACCGGGGACCTGGCCCACAAGCCAAGCATGTGCCCTGAACGGGAATCAAACCAGGACCGTCTGGTTCCCAGCCCGCGCTCAATCCACTGAGCTACACCAGCCAGGGCTCTCTTCCTTCTTCTCTCTCTAAAATCAGTAAACGTATCCTTGGTTGAGGATTAAAAAAATAAACAAATAAATGTAAAAATGTAGCTAATATATAAGGATTTAGTTAGCGTAATAGAGGAACCTGTCCCCAGACAAAACATACACACATAAAGCCTTTCCCTGTGGTAGAACTGGCAAGTGAGAGTTTACAGGGTTAGATTAGTGGATTATGCAGAGAAGGTGTTTGTTGATACTACCAGCTCTCTTCCTGAGCAGAAAGAAATGATCATCATACTTGTGGTACCAGGCTGTGGTCTGAACTTGAACTTATCTCCTGAAAAAGATTCATGCTCTCAGATATTCTACATTAGAATTCAACAAAAGGGAAAGAAAATTCTGTTTTGAACTGATCAGCAAGGAATGCCCACATTTCCTCTGTTACGACACCACAGGAGTCAGCTCGATTCTAGACCAGCTAAATGTGGAGTCTCAGTTTTCATTTTGTGTCATTTTGGAGGCCTGAAAAATCTGCTGGCGGAGGGTCGTGGGTATCAGCCATCCTCAGGAGAACTGCGAGTCGTCTTGACCCCAGTCTCATCGCCTCACATACTGCGATTCTGGACCACAAAGGCGGGGCGGGGATGAAGACTGAGCTAAGATTGAGTCTCTGCACTCTGGCCTCTTGGCTGATTCTAGGTGCTCAGATGTGTTTCCATTAGATGTGAAACCTGCCAGGCCTCATCATGTTCCCCATTTTTCTTTATGTTTGTTTATATTTTATACTTTTAAAATATTTCTATACATAGGGACTCATGTGCTCAAACCCAAGCATTTGCTCTCCTAGGCATGCATATTCATCATTGCAATACTCACAAAAGGAACCTTTTTTCCCTTATGTCAAAGCAATGGAATCCATATTCCCAGACCACTCCTCCCAGAGTTAAACATGAATTAAGATTAGTTTGTTTAAAACACTGATTCTTTGATGTGTAGTTTAAGATGGCTCTTGGGGAGTGATTTATAGCTAAAATGCTATCTTAGAAACATTCTTTAGAGCATAGATTTTTCTCTCTCAAAGGCTGGAATGATTATTTTGGACCCATTCCTCCCCAAATCTGTTAAAATTTACAATGTATGAATGCCAATGTGCATTTGCCAAATATTGTGATGGAACACTTAATGCTGGCAAACTTTCTATGTAACAAA